>LWCB01015503.1:0-21453 GCA_001630525.1 Coelastrella sp. M60 | reverse complement strand
CTTCTGCGCGCTCTGCGTGACTTCAACCTTGGCAAGTTGACAAGTGATGACACATCCATCTTTGTGGGCTTGTTGAATGACTTGTTCCCCAAGACCCTGGAGCTAGTTCCCCGTGCTGTGGAGAAGGACTTTGAGGCAAAGGTGTTGAGGAATTACTGATGTTGAAAGACAGATATCACTAAGACTCAGCAGTTTCAAGCCCAGCTGTCCATGAAGTCCTGCGCTGTGCCAATCCCTATCAACACCTGTTGGGCCTAATTGTCAGCTAGTTTCCTACCATGGCTTTATAGCAGCATGTCCCTCCTGATGCTGGAGTCCCAATGGATTTGAGCTTGTGCATGCAGCTCATCATGTGCCACCACTCAACTGTGATGAACAGGTGAAGGAAGCTGCCATTGAGTTGGGCTACCAGCCTGATGAGACATTCTGCCTCAAGATCAGCCAGCTGCGGGAGCTGTTTGTGGTCAGGTGGAGTGTGTTCCTACTGGGACCTTCTGGATGTGGCAAGACAGCCATTTGGCGCACACTGATGAAGGCACAGATCAATGCAGGAGAAAAGACAGTACGTCGCCGTAGTAACAATCCATCACCCAGCTACATCGTCTGCCTCAACACAAGCCAGTTTTACTCCTTGCGTGGTGTGTCTCACAGCGGTGTTTGTCGTGGTAGTAAGGCCCTCATTGCTGTGATGTGAGGTAGCTGCCGTCCTAGTGTCCTGCAGCTGAGACACTGCTGAAATTGTGCCTCATGCAGATCTACAGGCCCATCAACCCCAAGGCAGTCACCCGCAACGAGCTGTATGGGTTCTTGCATCCAACGACTCGCGAGTGGAAGGAAGGTCTGGTCAGCGTGACCTTCAGAGACATGGCCAACAACAGCACCAACAAGCACCAATGGATTGTGCTAGATGGTGATATTGATGCAGGTATATCCAGCTGTCCACCTGTAGTCTTTGGATCCTCTGCGCTCACAACAGTGTGTTTTGCAGTCCATGACCAGTATGGTGCAGAGGATTGCACTGCCATAAGTGTCAACTTCCTCTGGCCCGCTTGTGAAACCTATGCCGCTGTGTGATTCTGCAGAGTGGATCGAGTCCATGAACACTGTTATGGATGATAACAAGATGCTCACACTCGCCAGCAATGAACGCATCCCCCTCACACCCAGTATGAGGCTTCTATTGGAAATCAACCATATGAACCACTGCTCACCAGCTACTGTATCGCGTGGCGGCGTCATATTTGTCAATGTGGATGATGTGGGATGGAAGCCTGTGGTGGACAGCTGGATTGAGAAGCTTGAAGTGAGTATATGTCAAGGAGACTGACACATGTCTGCTTCTGATACAGGCTGATGCTTGCTGAATGAGCCCTGTGTGGCTGATAGGTGGTTTGTTGGCTTCTGAGGATACACTAGTATGGTTTTACCAATGTTACCTTGTGGATTGCAAGAGGCCTGTGGGCGAGATCATGACATGGTTTGATGCATGCTGCAGGCCGCAGAGTACCGCCCACTGTTGACAACACTCTTCAGCCGTTACGTTGACCCTTGCTTAGAGCACTGCAGAAGGAACTTCAAGACTGTTGTGCCCCTACCAGCTGTCAATCAGGTGAGCTTCTGACGAGCAGGTGTGGCTCGGTAGCATCATCACATCAGGACTCGATCACATTCGCACTTTGTGCTGAGAAGGCAGCTAAACTTCTGACTCAGGGTCACAATGATGTGGATAAGGCACAACACAACATCCGCTGTGTGCATGGCTGTAGGTGATGACTATTTGCAAGATCCTAGAAGGTATCTTGCCCAAAGAGAGTGTTCGTGGAGCACCACCACCAGACAAGAAGCTGTTGGAGTACCACTTTGTGTTTGCCTGTGTCTGGGCCTTTGGTGGATGCATGCTAGTGGATAAGGTAATGACCGAACCGTGCGTGCCTTGGGTTGCCTGCAATATCATATGCTGTTGTCTCGCCTTGTCGCCATGCTTCTGCAACACCGCTCAATCTGTCTGGCCCAAGGCGGAACATGTCCCAGCTTGGCAGCCTGAAGGTTCCATAGGTGCGCAGCTAAGGCTCCAACACTGGCTGCACTGGCTTGTTGCAACAGGTGACTGACTACCGCACCCAGTTCTCCAAGTGGTGGGTGAGCGAATGGAAAAATGTTGCCTTCCCAGAGAAGGGTTTAGTGTTTGACTACTATGTGGATGAAACACAGTGCCTCATGGTCCCCTGGGATGATAAAGTCCCCAAGTTCCAATACAGTGCTGATGCAGCAAGCTCAGGGGCAATGTTTGTGCCAACAGTGGAGATGACACGCCTCACATACTTCTTGGACAGTCTTGTGGCAAACAGGTACTCTTGAACAAGCATAGCCATGCACTCTGGTTCCCAGTCATCCTTTGTTTCATATCTCTCAAGTTTTCAAAGTGAGGTAGCTGTCTGAAGGAGTAGTTGTCCAGTGGGTTGTGTAGCAGCTTGTACACAGGAGCTATGAGGATTCACAACTGTGTGGCCTGTTATCAATATGTCATTGGGTTGAGGTCTGCATCTACACATGCACCATTGCTGTTGCTCATGCAGGCACTATGTCATGTTCGTGGGTAACACTGGTACCGGAAAGACTGCTATCATGATGAACAAATTGCGCCACATGGACACTGAGAACATGGCATACACAGTAATAAACATGAACAGCTTCAGTGACGCCCCAAGCTTGCAGATCATGATGGAGCAGCCACTGGAAAAGAAGAGTGGTGTGCGCTATGGACCTCCTGGATCCCGCAGGTTTGTTTAATAGTGGCATGCTGGATATTGAGCTGTAGTTGAGCAAGGGGGGTGATCTGCTGATGCTGTTATGTACATGCGAGCGGCAGTGACTAAGTGGTATACAGGAAAGAGGCTTTCATATTCATGTTGCATGCCACCGTATGTCCAACTGTTGTCAATATTCCCTCTGACTGCAGGCTTGTGTATTTCATTGACGACATGAACATGCCATTTGTTGACAAGTATGACACACAATCTGCAATTGAGCTGGCACGTCAAATGACTGACTACCGCGGCTGGTATGACAAGGTCAAGATTCTTCCCAAGGAGATAATGAACTGCCAATATGTGGCAGGCATGAACCCAAAAGCGGGCAGCGTCAATATCACTCCTCGCATGCAGCGCCACTTTGTGACCTTTGCAGTACAGATGCCCACGCCTGAGATAGTGCGCAGCATATATGTACAAATAATGGACGGCCACTTGGGTACTGGTGGCTTTGACCCGGATGTCACCCGTATATCTGGCAAGCTGGTAGATGCAACCATTGAGCTGCATAGGCTGGTGAGACCCTCATACAGTGTTGCACCTGCTTTGGGAACTTTGCCTTTGGCTTCTGAAGTGTCAGAGGCCCTTGATAGCCGAAATGTATGCATTTATACTGCTTGCTGATAATGTAGTGCATGTGCCATGTATGCAGTCTGTAACAAAGGCACCATTGTTTGCAGGTCATGAACAACTTCCTACCATCAGCCGTCAAATTTCATTATCAGTTCAACCTCAGAGAAACATCTAACATTGTTGGGGGCCTGTGTCGTATGACCAAGGATGTCTACAAGTCACCTGTCACGGTACGCTTCAGAACAGAAAATCTTGGCCATATCGTTACTTGTGAAACATGCTCCAAGCTTGCGTGCGTGCTAGCGGCACAAACAAGTCTACTGAGGCTAGATGCAATCACCTGAAAGTTTCACAGATCTGTACCGCTGTGCTTGCTGCTGTCGTTCAGGCTGCTCGCCTGTGGGTGCATGAATGTGAGCGTGTGTTCCGTGACCGCATGGTCAATGAGACAGATATGGCCAAGTTTGACGAGTTCAGAGCCAGTGTGACAAAGAAATACTTTGAAGATCTGCCAGGTGGCTTGGGGGCAGTAGAAGAGCGGCCCCTGGTGTTCACCAGCTTTATGCAGGTATGCTGCCTGCCTGCTTCAGCAATCTTGCAGCTGAGGCACTGCTGGGCAGCACCAATAGGCAAAGTCATGAACCCAACTTGTGATGAAAAGAAGGGCATGGCAGCAAAGTGTACTTCAAAGAGCTCAGTTGTATCTATCCACAGGGTGCCTATGATGCAGGATGGTCTGTGTATAGCCAGCAGCAGAAACATGCTGGCTCCAGTTGGTTTTACAGCTATCTGACAGAGACTCTCTCTAACCGGGTCTGCTTGCTCCGCAGGCTGCACCTGACGATACCCCCTTGTATGCACCAGTGCCAACTCTGGAGTCTTTGAGAAAGATACTGGATGACAAGTTGGCCGAATACAATGAGACAAATGCTGTGATGGACCTTGTGCTGTTCCAGCAAGCCATGGAGCATGTCACACGCATCAGCCGTATCATTGATCTGCCCAGGTATTAAGTCGTGTCAAAGCAAGAGAGCGCACACTGTAGCGCACTGAGAGTTCATGCATGAGACAGAGTAACAGTGCTCCAGGTCTTGTGACCAACATGACTGGCTGTTTTGTCCATGTCAGCATCATGCATGCATCTGTTGGCCATGACGATCTGGCGTTGTCGGCTACCCACATGTACTGCGATGAGCCACAACGCCCATGTGAGTGGCATGCTCTGTGTTGATGCAGGGGCAATGCCATGTTGGTTGGTGTTGGCGGCAGTGGCAAGCAATCTTTAGCTCGCCTAGCTGCCCACATCTGCGGTTATGATGTCTTCCAGATCGCCGTCAGCAGCACGTATGGCATAGCAGACTTCAAGGAGAACCTGCTATCTCTATATACTAAAGCTGGAGCGAAGGGCCAGCCAGTAGTTTTCCTGATGACTGATAACCAGATTGTGAAGGAACAATTCTTGGTATACATCAATGACCTGTTATCGACAGGCATTGTAGCAGACCTGTTCACTCCAGAGGACAAGGACAACTTCTGCAATGCTGTGCGCAATGAAGTCAAAGCAACAGGACTGTTGGACACCACTGAAAACTGCTGGGACTTCTTCATCAACAAGGCAAGCCACAGTCTGTCATCAGAACTACTTGGCTTTACAAATGGACTCTGGTTTTTTACATCTGCAGACTTTTGGTAAACTGCAGTTCAGTGCTGAATAAATGATACAACCTGCATACAATCAGAGGCTGATGAGCTTATATTGGTCTTAGCTGCGCCATTCCTTGCTGTTGTGGTACAGGTCCGGCGGTACTTGCATGTAGTCCTGTGCTTCAGTCCTGTTGGTGACAAATTCCGCATTAGAGCCCGGCAGTTCCCTGCACTGGTGAACTGCACCCAGCTTGACTGGTTCCATGGATGGCCTGCTGAGGCGCTGCTCAGTGTTGCAACACGCTTCTTGGCTGACGTGCCTGATGTTGCTGATGATGTGAGGTCCAGCATGGCACAGTACATGGCTCAAGCACATCAGGTATGGGGTCTGGCAATCGAGTGCATGTAGCTATGTGATCTAGCTGTGTCATGTAGCTCCTTGTTAATAGCTGAGCAAGTGATGTAGCCTTTATGGGTGTGACATGGTGACCTATGGCTGTCGCATGTCTTCTGTCAGTTTCTCTTCTACCCTGTAAGTACTGCTCAAATCTCATAGGGACCGGATCACCGAACCTGGCACATCTGTACTTGTGTGCATGCAGTTTGTCAGTGATGCCAGTCAGCAGTACCTACAGAGCTTCAGACGATACAACTACACCACACCTAAGAGCTATCTGGAGCTCATTGCACTGTACAAAACTCTGCTGGCTCGTAAGCGGGCGGAGCTACAGGCTGCAAAAGAGCGCCTGCAGAATGGTGTTGAAAAGATTGCCCAAGCATCTGCCCAGGTAGGCCAGCTGCCAATCATGTTGTGTCACTGCCTCAACCGTGTCAAGATTTGATGACAGTGCAGCCACAGAAGCAGTTGGCAGAGAGTAAGCTTGTTGAGTACAGTGAACTATCAGTGCAACCTCCTCAAATCAATGCAAGAAATGTTTGCTGCCTGCATCTTGTAGGTTGCTGACCTTCAAGCAGCTCTCCGTGAGGAGCAGATCATTGTCGAGGAGAAGAAGGCCCAAACTGACGAGCTCATAGTCAGCATAGGCAAGGAGAAGGCAGTGGTGGATGAGGCAGTGGAGGCTGGCAGGGAGGATGAAGAGGCAGCCAGCAAGCTGCAGAATGAGGTTCAGGCATTCCAGGAAGAGTGCACAAAAGACCTGGCTGCAGGTTGGTAGTCTGTGCTGTGTAATCAGGAAGGCATAGTGTATGTTGCTGAAGCTGCTTGCAACCATTGACAAGTCTACAAGCTCTGTGGCTGGGATGCAACCCCACACGTGACATCAACTGTGTCTGAGTTGTGGTTAAGCACTGGAAGCCCAAGGCCATTCTTCAGCTGGCTGTTGCTTGTTGCCTGGTTGGCTGACAGTACCATGATGTGATGCTTGTGCAGCTGAGCCCATCATTGCTGAGGCCGAAGCGGCCCTGAACTCTTTGGACAAGGGGTCTTTGGGAGAACTGAAATCCTTTGGGTCTCCTGCTGCTGAGATTGTGCAGGTATAGCGCAATAGCATGTTCTGTTGCCTTACGTGCTGGCAAGTGCTGCTGTCACCTGATGATGAGGAAGTTGGCATGGTCTATTGACTCGGAAAAACCTCTTCAGCTGAACATCTGCAAGGATTGTGCAAAGCAGCTTGTATGCTAGCTAGCTGACTGTTCACTGGCAAAACGGGTGGTTTGTGTCGTGTTGCAGGTTGTTGCTGCTTGTATGACTCTGACTGCACCTGGTGGAAAGATTCCCAAAGATCTCAGCTGGCCAGCTGGCAAGAAATACATGGGAAATGTAGACGCCTTCTTGAAGAGCTTGCTCAACTTTGACAAGGACAATGTGCCTGTCAACTGTGTTGATGCTGTGGAGAAGGAATACATCAGCAACCCCAACTTCACAGTGGAGTACATCAGGAATAAATCAAGTGCTGCTGCTGGTTTGTGCGCTTGGGTGGTCAACATCTGCAAGTACTTCCGGATCTATCAGGTGGGTGTGTGGTCTGATGAGCTCCTATGGCTGGCATGTGAAATCGGTTATCAATGGGAGCTCTGCTTTGCATGTGATTTAGTCTGGTTGTTGAGTTTTATAACAGCTACTGCTTGTTTATGCATGCTTGCAGGTTGTAGCACCTAAACGTGCTGCACTTGCTGAAGCCAACCGTAAGCTTGAGACTGCCAACAAGAAGCTCTCTGGCATCAGGGCAAGAGTGAAAGAGTTGCAAGACAAAGTGGCGGCATTAGAAGAATCGTTTATGAAGGCCACTGAGGACAAGAATGCAGCAATAGCACAAGTAAGCATCATCATCAGAATCTCCAGCAGGCTCGCCCACAGATCTGTGGCTCTAGAGCCACATAATTACTAGGACTTGGTGCCACCATAAGGGCTTGTACAGGATTGTCTGGCGCATGCCTGAGGTCAGTGCTTATCCTGCACGCTGCTGATATGTGTATAGGCTGAAAAGACCAGCAGAAAGGCCCAGCTGGCTGATAGGCTCGTGAATGGCCTGTCTGGAGAAAAGAAGCGTTGGAGCGAGACAGTAACAAAAATGGACCTGGCTGGAGGCAGACTGGTAGGCCTGGAATGTGAATTGCTCTTGTTCAACCTCATCTGGCATCGCCACCTGAAAGCATTTCCTAGAGTATGCATACAATGCATGAGCAACAGACTCTGCAACATGGAATCCTGGTGGTGTACATTTCAACAGTCTGGTGACCATCGATGCAACATGGATAGGCTGCCATAGGCATGCAGCATCTGGATCCACCTCTGTGTCAGTTCACTGGAATCCAAGTACTTGTTCTTTGCTGCAGATCGGGGATGTTCTATTGGCAGCAGCTTTCGTATCATACGCCGGGCCTTTCAACATGACACTGCGTAATCACTTGGTGGATGTTTGCTGGACGCCAGATATCACTCAGCGCGGCATACCCTTCTCAACTAGTGTAAAGCCACTGGACCTGCTCACTGATGACACAGCTCGCGCCAAGTGGGCAAATGAGGGGCTGCCAATAGACCCTCTGTCGGTAGAGAACGGCGCCATCATGACTAATGCAGCACGATGGCCATTGATGATCGATCCACAACTGCAGGTGATCATCAAGGACTTCATGGGTGTGTGTCGAGCCGTTGTTGCAAAATCTTGTTGGCATAGCAAGCTTTGTTGCTCCATGCACATTCCCAAAATAAACTTATCTTTTGTTGTCGATATGCTGCAGGGCATCAAGTGGATCAAGAACCGGGAAGAAGCCAATGGTCTGGTCATTGTACAGCAAAGCCAACCCAAATACATTGACAAGGTCATTCAGTGCATTGAAAACGGTCTTCCTCTGTTGTTTGAAAACCTGCCAATAGAGATTGATGCTGTGTTGGATCCTGTACTGGGCAAGAGCACCGTCAAGAGGGGCAGAAACGTGATCATGAAGATTGGTGATGCTGAGGTCGAGTATGACCCCAGGTTTAGGTTGTATCTTCAGGTGAGGTGACAGTGCAGTCAGAATGCTGCCAGTGCCTGTATTAGACCATAAGGTAGCACTAAAGCACTGGCACGTTGACAGCATCCATGTTACTGCTTATTTATCTGTCCTGCTGCCTGTTTATCTGTGTTGCTAGCACCATCGTACTGTTGCTCTAGTCAGCTGCTGTGTAGCACCACAAGGTGTTGTTTGTTAAATCAGGCTGCTGGCAGAGTGCTCGCATACCTTGGTGTCTATTTTGCTAGCAGTATTAGGACTCTGAACTGTGTTTGATCTTTACTCGCAGACCAAGCTGTCAAATCCGCACTACAAACCTGAGATAGCAGCCCAGACAACACTGGTAAATTTCTGTGTTACTGAGAAGGGCTTAGAGGATCAGTTGCTGGCGCTGGTTGTGGACCATGAACGTCCAGACCTGCAGGAACAGGCATCTGCATTGGTGCGACAGCTGGCTGAGTACACCATCACCCTCAAGGAGCTTGAGGATAACCTACTGTTCAGGCTGGCCAATGCACAGGTGAGTGTACACCTCCACTGGTGTACAGAAACATCTCACTCGTGATGACTGTGTCTCCTACTCCTCCAATGCTCCTAGCAGCGCTCTGGAAGTCTGCAATGACCACATGACGAATTCACTGAGCTTTGCAGGAAATGATGACCTTTGTGGCACCATAATCAATTTGTGCAGGGTGACATCCTGGAGGACATTGAGCTGATTGAGAACCTAGAAGAGACCAAGCGCACTGCTGTTGAAATTGAGGAGAAAGTGAAGCAGGCTAAGATCACTGAGGTGTCAATCAGCAAGGCTCGTGAGGTGTATCGGCCAGTGGCAAACAGGGGAAGTCAGGTGTACTTCCTCATTGACAACCTCAATGCTCTTGACAGGTCCGTAGACATCTTCGTCAGTGCCAGGAGTGTTTTTCAGAGCCGCAGCATCTAGCGTACGCTACCTAGTGACAAGCACCTCATGTGGTCTGTGAGTGCTTCCTGCGAGATTTGTTGCAGCTTGTTGTAACAGCAGCAGAATCCAAGTGCATGATCTGAGGTCAACAACTAGTGGTCTACAGGCTTGTGCAGCCTGTAGAGATTGACAGTCCGGGCTCCAAGGACAGCTGTACTACTTTGTACTGTTCCGAACTGGTGTCAGGTCAAGTGCCACTAGACAGTGATAGCATTGCCGTTCTCCCAGATTTGGGGACACTGGCCAGCAGAGTTAGCAGTGCAAGTGCTCCAGCTACTTCATCAGGAAACCAGACGGCAAGACAGCAACAGCAGAACATAATCTTAGGGGCTGCCATTGGAGGTGGAGCGGGGGGTTTAGCATTGCTAGTCTTAGCAGTCTTTGTCATCAGAAACTGCAGAAAACCTAAACACAATATACCAGTCATCAAGAAACGATCCATAGACCCAGATTACACGTGGCAGCCTGGAAGTGCAGTACACCTATCCAGGGACTTCTCATATCAGCCAGAGCCGCACCAGTTTGGTGTCAGAGCATCTGTTGAGTATCCACGCCCAGAGACTGCTTCACTGTCGAGGACCTCAACAGACGCTACACCCGGGCCAGTGATAGGTCACCAGAGCAGTGATGCTGATGACAGAGTGTCAACAGTATCTGAGCACTCTGAGGCAACATTTACAAGATCTGTATCTACTGCAACAGCCGGTGAATCAACAGCAGCTTCAAGTGCTGGAACAGCATCTGGCTCAGTATCTGACTCAGCATCTGGCTCAGCATCTGGCTCAGCTGCCAAAGTTGCACAGGCCAACAAGTCAATGATCAAGTTGAAGTTCCTAAAGATTCTGAGTCAGAACAATTCAAAAAGTAGCTCCACAAGCAGCAGTGGCCGCACATCATCTGCAAAGCAGGACTCAGCTTCCCCAGAGAGTGATGAGCCAGAGACACCCAAAGCCAGCTTTTTCGAAGATGAGGATGTTGCAAACAAGGTTCTCAAAGACCTTGTGCCAACAACGGCAAAGCATCAAGTTGTAGGCGGGCGTGTAGTCTTCAAGCTTCCGCATCATCGCCGTGTCCATTCAGAGTGTAGCAGCCCACACTTTGCTGACAGCAGGATGAGAGCTTCTGCGACCAGAAGCCCTTTTGGTGGCATGTCTGCGTTGACAACTGATGCCAGCACCAATGAGGTGGCCACCGCTGGCCCCCACGCAGTCAGACGTATGGCTTCAGCTGCAGCAACACCACTTGCAATGAGTCCAAAAGCAGCTAGTTCTACTGGTGAAGCACTGGCACCAGCATTCCCACAGCAAAGTCCTGGCTTCAGGACACCCACAAGGCGTCCTCCCTCCGGCTACACCCGCCATCGCCCGGGCTTCATGTCAACGGATGTCATATCTCAGGTCAACACTCCGCCACTAAACCCTGATCCCAGCAAGTCAGAGGTTGATCCGGTTACCTTGTATCATGCTTTGCATGGGTACTATGAGTCATTGAAGGAGGTCCGACAGCTGCTTGCTGCGCACGAGACACCGGGCAGGAGCTCCGCTGCAACTCCTGTGATGCATTCTAGGGCTGCTAGCAGCAGCAGCTACTACAGTGTGGATGCTTTAGAGGTCTGAAATTGACCAGGGCGTGGGAACGTTTGATAGTTATGTCACAAGATTGGGATAGAGGTTGGCTGTCAGCCACAGCTGCCAGTGTGGCAGCAAAAAAAGCGGACCCCTCATATTGTGATAAAACCTTAGTATGGATTGCTACAGGGATTTGTGGTGAACCTGAATTATATCACATGATGCTTATGGTAGTCTATAGTCCAATTAGGCACTGTTGCAGTGATGTGGGTCACATCCTGATAACAGGATTATAACATGAATATCCTTGCCTTTAATTTCAGCATACTGTCACAGTATGTAATGTGCACATAGCAGCTGCAGCAGTTGATGCTACGCAGCTGCCAGCTACTCAAAAGTGCAAAATCAAGGCATTTATGCCATGCGCAACCCAGATATTCAAGCGGGGGCGTTGTGTCCAGTCTGGTAGACAGCGTGTGAGAGTTGTTCAGACTGCCTGTACATGCAAGTAGGGTTTATATGGCTTGAGCGGCTCATTGAATGAGGGTGCTACATTCAATGGGCAGCCTAGCAGAGTCTGCTGACCGTTGTTGCAGTGGCACTGTAAGCCTGTAGCTATAGTGTCTTTTATTAAGGTTGTGCTGAGCAACTAGTGCTGAGCAATTGCAGTATACTGCAACCTGGTTGTGGTATCTCACATTCTGTATCTTTGATCTATTTCATCAGGTGGTATGTACATGCATCTCTGGTGCTATCACGCATGCACACATTAGTGAGCTCCAGCTGAATGATCCCATGCAGCACCATGCTTGATGATTTGATATATCTCAGTGGCCATCACTTGTTGTGATAAGTGTAACTGGACAAACCTGCATTGTATGTTGATGTGCATGCTATGGCGTGCACCTTGAGGTTTCATTGCACTGGATTATTGTTGCGTTGATCAACTTATCCTTCACGGCAACTGTGCATTGATGTTGCAGCCTTTTGTCTAGCACCATAGCACTTGTACAAAGCAGCACTACTGATGGAAAGACTACCAGCAAGAGGATGTGCTGCTTTCAGGGTGAAATCCAGTTCTGCCCAGGGATCTTCCATGCATGTCAGACAGAATGCTGCAGTTGATGCAGATGAGCAAAGATCTGATGGTCTGTGTCTGCAGCTGGCTATTCTGTACTATCTGAGCACAGCAGTTAGAGGGTATATTTGTAGGAGGCTGTAGCCAACTTGCATACAAGCTGTAGATCCTGTGGTGCATGAAGGTGGTGGTCCTGGTGAACATTTGTGCTGTGCATCTCTCCTCTTTGTTTGTTGTGTTGTTTCATAGGATCGCTACATAGTGACAGAGACAGCATAATATCGATATGTTGCAGGTACACTAGTGCAAGTACTTGGAGCAAATGTATTCAGTGTATGCCTTATATCCTTCTTCTGTGCTTGATGTGTTTGATTGCTAGCTGTGCGCAAACTACGTATACAGAGCTCAGTGAATACAAGGGTCAGTCCATACGATCAGTTCATTGTGCACGTGACACTAGTGGCATTTCAGTGCAGTCAAAGCCCTTCAACTAGAGGCCACCAGTCACGGGGCTGATGGCTGTAGCATATTGTGACACACCGCAATGGTTTTGACGCTAATCTTCTGTCACTTATAATGTTACTTGATTGCCTCAATCAGCAAATGCACTGTTTCTGATGAAGACAGTGAAGAAGCCATGGCTCGTGTGGTTGCCCAACCCCTGAGTGCACTTCCGAAGTCAGCCAGTTTATCATTCGAATGCTCTGCATCCGGATGGGCATCAAAGTAGCTGGAAAACTCTTTGCAGAGAATCCCACTTGTTCTACTTTTCTCAAGGATGAGAATATGCAGATGAATACAGCTAGCGCCCTCCGTACGGCAACGCACTTCTGCGCAGTACTCGTCGCCGGTCAAAGTCTGCATGCACGCATTCACAAGCAGTGCATCTTCTATAGGCTTTTAAGGCCATAATAATGATCATTGCGGCGCGTTTCAGCTTCCACTGAAGTCGGCAAGTAAAAAATGAACCATCGGTGCCCTCGAACAGGACGGATCATCCTGGTGGCAGAGGTGTATTGCTTGACATTCTGGTGGAATATTGTCTTTGTATGCCTAAGTGCACATGTTGCAGCGTGATTAAGCTTTGCCCCCGCCTTTACAGCTATCTGCACCACTTCGCGGTCTCAACGGAGAGCAGTTTGGCGCCGGGTAGTAACCCTCTTGCAGAATCTGCACCTGGAGAAACAGGTAAGTTATAACCTTATCTTACAGCTATCAGGGTCTAGCAGGATCAAGGACAGAAGAAGCGGTACTGTAATGCTGCTTGTGCGCCTGTCGCTGCCCATAGCATGCATTCAACACAGCTGATCGCACTCGCTCTCACCCTGGGGTGTTCTGCGGTTATAAGTTAACGACATACAGCATACTTATTGAACTATTGGATTGTGATATGGCTTTGCAGGCCTGTCTGGTTGATGTCGAATGGGTTCTACGCCCGCAGTATAAGAGCAAAAGCTCCCGGGGCCCCATATAGTCCTACCCGCGAGCAGGCAGTTGCCAGGTTTACTGCATACAAAGCAGCTTTGACTATTTTGAGACGTGTATTGCGCTCAAAATTATGAAGACGGGACAGAGTATCACCCTTGCACTGGCATACTTGTTACTACTGAATGTCAGCAAATGGCGCTTGTTGTTGCCGGTTGCAGCAGACAGCTTAGCACGTACGGACACACTTACTCGTCGGGGCTTACAGCAGACCCACGGATCAACGACCACTGAGATATACTCGCTTAGCACGACTGTCAAACCTGTGACACCATCACCACAGCAGCCAGAGGAGATACTACCTCCCGAGTTGACCAACACCCCCCCTCTAGCAGCTGATACTGTCACAGTGACCCTGAAGATTCCAGGTAAGAGCAACATGTATCACTTTTACATATCAGATGCTGACTAAATGGCTATGACAGCTGGCAACAGCGGAAGATCTCCATGTCCAAGAAAACTCTTAGGTACTGCAACGTGTGAGACATTTCTTGGTTGCCTCAATCAGCAGCTCAACTGCTTACACAAAACACGTCCCACTCAAACATGCACTGGTTTGACTGTGATCTTGTACAGGCACCACAGCTGAAGCTTTCAGACAGTACTACCAGAGTACAGTTGCAGCTGTTGTTGGTAGCTTGACAGGCACTCCCAAGGACCTTTGGAAATTCAGCAACATTGGTACTACTGCAGAATCACCCCCTATTAACAAAGATGACAGTGCTGGGAGCAACCCAAGCAATACGGCTTCCAGCGATGCAAACAGCAGCAATAACAATAGCAGCATCAAACAAACGAGCAGTAGTAGCTTAACTGCTTCTAGCACTGCGGCAGCCAGCAGTGATGACTTGCAGAATAGCGTCATTGCTGACAGTGAGCGTGATGGTAGAGGGTTGCTGCAGCACATCCACTTGTTGCAACGACCAAGCAACAAGGAGTTAGCTGAGCAAATTGCTCAATCAAGGCCTAGCAGACGGCACCGTCACCTTCTTCAAGAGCAAGCTTACGAGGTCAGTTTATCCCTGCTGACACTCAGCCCCCAGTTGGTAGTTTACCGCCTGACTCAAGCTAATGCTGCTGCTGCGTCGCTTAGCAGCGGCTGCAAGACTGAGTTCTGCGTAAGACTGAAGACTGCAAAGGTGCCAATAGACGGCAACAGCATCCATGTTGCCCCAGACATGGCAGCTTTGATCAGCAAGTATGGCAGTGCTGACGGTGCTGCTGCTGCTGCTGAAGCTAAAGGTGAAGATCCAGCTGAGAAGCAGCGAGTGTCCAATATCATGGCAGGTATAGTTGGCTCAGTTGGGGGTGTGCTGCTGATTGTGGCCATTGCCGTCATCTATGTGAAACTAAGGCGAAGTTACGCTCTCAGAGCAGCTATGGGCAACAAGTCAACGCCGCAGAGCAAAGCGCTGGACAGCAAGTTGGTGACACCAAGGGGAGATGGACAGGTGTCAACCTTCACAGGACCACAACAGCATAGCACCAAGCAGCAATTACAGGGATCACCACAAATCCAGACCGTCCACAGCGTCCTTGCTGGGCAAACTGCAACTGCTGTTAGGACTGACCCAGCAGCTGAAGTTAATGATGCACCATCTCTTACCATCACGGTATCAAACACAACAACTGGCTCTGGTGACAGCTCAAGTCCCTACCCAGAGGCTGGTGCGAGTCCCTTGAATGCTGAGACACTCAGAAGTCTCAACAACAGCAGCAACGCCCACAACAACCGAGCGGCAGTAGCAGCACGGCTTGTGCCCTGGGTAACCGACCTCCCCGTACAACCAGATCACCCTGATCCAATTTGCAGTGATCTGGAGGCGTGTAAAGCAGACGATGACATGAGTGAGAGCAGCTTTATTATTGAAAGAGGTCATCAGCTGCATGGCAGCCACCACAGGAGCCAAAGCAGAGACTTTGATGAAGAAACCAGAGCCCATACTGATCTTACGGTCAGAATAGGACCCACAGCTTCCTCAGTAGCTTCACCAAACAGCAACGTTCTGAGGCTTGGAAGCAGAGGCTCTGTGCCAGGTTCTGCGCTTAGTTCCCACCCAGTGCCTGGCTTCACAACGCCACCAAGGTATCCAGGTTCAGCATATTCTAGGAGACAAAGCTCCTATGCGGGCTCCATGGTCAGTACCCCAGGGCTCAGCAAACATGGAAGTTTGATGGGTATGATTGATCCCAAGGCCCTGCATGATGCTTTGCACCAGTGTTATGTGTCTCTGCAGCAGGTACATGAGCTGATAAGCCCCGCGGGGACACCCGGGCAAAGCCCTATGCAGACTCCTAAGCATCCTAGTAGAACAAATAGTGTCAGCAACGTGCTGGATCCTCGACACTTCAACAGTTACATCCTACCATGATTGATGCATGGCATCTTTTGACGCAAGTCGAAGCATTGTCTGGTTCAGTCAGGTGCAACTTGACTGCACAGACAAGAGATTTGGTGTCCTGATCACAATGGTCATGTTGATGCATACTCCAGCCTAGATTTTATGGGTGGACGACCACACAACTTGACATGTCATGCTCACATCATGCTTTTGTTCTGCTTGAGATGTGACCGAGTTGAGTACAGTTCAACTTATCACCAGTCACAGATAAGTGGTGGGTTAACAGTGGCACATCAGAAGAGGCTATGTACTACATGATGGATTTGCCATGCATTTGCTGATCATACAGACTACCCCTACCCATCTTGAAGCTTTGGCAGTGTAGTATACATGCTAAGGCTGGCAGGGACTTACTACTCATATACCCAGGTGTTGGTTCAAGGGGGTTGTCTGCAGAGTTGTTTGCCTACTGGTCACCTATACAACATGCATGAGGTGTTGCACTGACATACAGTGTTGAACGCATGTGTCAGTCACTCAATTGCTTCTGGCTCACAACTTCATTTACTTGCTGCCATGCAATTTGGTTATGGCATGTTTTCTTAGTATTCTCAGCTAGCATTCATACATTACTTGTCAACAACAGCGCTTCAGTCAGATGCAAACTGACCTCAAGCCAGATATGAGTGAGTGGAGGACTTGCCTGAAAGTCACCTGCTGCCTTTTGCACTCCAAGACAACATCTTGAAGTATTGTTTGTTCATATTTCATAGCTGTTTTACAGACCTTGAGCCCAGTTTAAGCTACACTTGCCTGTCGGATGATCATTGTACAGTGGTCGTGAGCATCTCTGGTCAAGGCTCTCTGCCCTGAGTGTATGCTGTATGTGCTGGTGCCCTGTGTGCTGTTACCAAATACTATTTGATTATGGAGGCCAGAATGTTCAATTTGATGCAATCATACAAACAGATGCCTTTGATATGAGTGAAGGATCCACATACCATTGGCAGGATTCACCTTGTCAGATGGCTGCAGCGGAGATCTTCTACTGCATAAGATGTACTTGTGTTTCAGACACTAATGTTGACATGCATGGACCCTTTGCAGGTAATCGAAGCATGGTTGGAAAGGTATACGGCTTTGTTTGATTGCACTCTTTAATGCGTACATGGGTTGTTCACTTTGAGCATGTACATATGTGCCTTGCTTGAACACTCTAGCCCAACACTGATGGTCCTTATGGTGATGCACACACACGCATTGGGATCGTCACGCTTTGACTAGTCTGATTGGCCAATACCCTTCTGCAAGACCTCCGTTGCATCTGGCACCATTAAGCAGGCTGTCTGCTGAGCAGGGTGTTCAGGCTGGTGTGCAAGGCTCTTAGGCTTGTGCAGCAGAGTGATGCAATGCTGGCTGATAAAGACTCTTGGGCAAGCAGTTGCTGCTTATTGGGCATATCATAGAAGGATGATCATGTAGCTCTTGCACTTGATGGGTCCTACCATTGTGCATGACTGCAATGTGGTAAGCCAAGTTGTATTGACACTGATGACCCTTCTGTTCCTCAATTTCTGGAGTACAAGTACTGGAGTAGGATCATACTACATTCCATTTCATATGTTCTTGCAAAGCAACTGACTTGATCTGCATGTGTGTGGCTTTGCATAAGCAGTGGGAGAGCAATGCATGTCTTGTGTGGCAAGCTATATTCTTATCTTGGCGGATGTGATGACCTGTCACAATCATCCGATGATGCTGTTGCAAAGCAATCACAACACTAATAGTCGTCCAGAGTCTGAAGAATATGTATCACCAAGTGCTGCCAGTGTCATTCACTGAACATACTCTAGCACTGCCAGTGTCAATGACATTATACACATGTAGATGACATCGACCTACATGTACACCAGATTGGCAGCCCACTTCTTCAGCTGGACACAACAAGTACACACAATCTTGCCTCGACCATGACAAACCAACCATTCTCCTCAACCACATCAGACTCATACTTGACAACAAGATGCTGATAATGATGGCAAGTGTTGTTAAATCAGAGACAATGATGCTGGAAATTCACACCTTCACCCTGAATGATCACTACATGCCCAGCCATCTCAAATTCCCTTGTGTCCTATAGCACCCGGTCCATGTCGACAATGTCATTGACAGCCAAATTGATCACAGATACTGAAGGTGCTTGACTCAAAAGTGCGCTGCAGTGCAACAAGTACGCTTGCTAGCAAACAAGCAACTGCATACTAATCTCAATGCCAATCCGCTATGATATTGACCTTACTCTTTGGGCCTGGTTTATGAATAATGATACATGCCACCATAATTCATCATATGCCGGTGGCTGAGGCAACACTCACGCAGCTGATTGGCCATAACTCAGTACTGTGGCTCACAATGCTATCGGACAGTTGACCGCCGACACCTCAGCATGGAATGTTTTATATTTTTTGAAATGCAACGATGAGTAACAACAGCCACCGCTTCAATCCACAAAAGCAACAGCAGCAATAATCTGCATATGGCTTCACCCAGATGCCACTCATAGATGCCAACCTGCCAGAGGCCACCTAGAGTTATCAAGCCCACAACCAGCGTGGTATGAAGCATTCACCAGGGGAAAAGATGAAACAGGGGTCCATGTCACAGAAAGGGGTGGTAACATACCTGATCATTCTGCAAGACATTATGCCACGATGCCCACCACTCTATTCACACAGTGTTTGATGGTCATAACCAACTGTCAGATCAATCATACCCATTTGCAGCAAGACTCCCAATGTATTAACAATGACACAATCTCTTGGAATGCCACCATCTGAACACACCCAAACTTGTGCTAAGCTGCTCAGCCCAAGTTGGCAGCATGGCTGCAGCCAGTGTGCACGTAGGTTAACGCCGCAACATACAGTGATGCCAGGAGTTCCTGCTGTGCAGCGTTCAATGTTGATGATCAACATCAGATGGATCAACAGCTTGAAAGGCGGTCACTTTGTGAAGTAATCTGATCAGTGCACTGATGAGTGTAAACTTTACCCACGTGCACGTGTGCACTGTAATACCACCATGACGGTGATGACGTCATGTGTTCTAGACCACATAAGTGACAATGAAACTTACACCGCAGGAGGCCTATTGAAAGGAGACCGTGACCGCTGATTAGGCCTTGGGGGTCTTCCATTAGCATTACTGGTCGTTGCAGTTTGTGCACTACTAGTAGCTATCCCCGCCTGACTTGCACTGCGGCTCAACCCAGGAGAACCTGGTGGAGGTGTCTGCATGGGACTGGCTTTTGGCGACACCCACATACTTGGGTCTACTAGCAGCTGCTGCATCTGCATAACAGATGCAAAGTACTGTGCTAATGCCGACTGTAGCTGATCAGGATCCACTGCCATCTGATCTAGCTGAGGTCCCATTTCAGGAGTACGTGATGCACCTGGGGTGCCATACCTTGACAGGACAGTAGAGAAAGGTGTGGGTGATGTGTAACCCGAAGGTGGCCCTACATTCCTGGCCCTGGATCCACCTGGTATGCCATTGGCATTTCCGCTTTGCTCTGTGTCACCTCCTACAGCAGATGCATCATCTCCGGCCTCCATGAAATTGCTTCTGAGGTTACCAATGTCCAGCCCGTACCAGGGGAACCATAAGTTCCCAATCGGAAGGTTGTAGCCCCCTGCTTGAAGATGATCATAACCCTGTGAGCCAGTCTCAAGGTCGGGTCGTGCAAAGGGACCCAGACCACCTCGTGCTGATACTGACATTGGTGTTTCACTCTGAACTCTGCTAAGTGGCCTCAAAGCTGCAGCTACTGCACTGAGCTGGTCTGTGATGACCTTATCCTGGGGTGTTTCTGACCTGGTGAACCCGTTCTGCAGAAGGCTGAGGTCAGGACGCCCAAGATGGAACCCTGTGTGTTCCTCCTGCTGTTCCCTTTCCTTCGCTAGCAGTGCTGCCTGCAACCTATGCTTTCTGCTGATCCTCCAAGCTGTGATGCCCATGCCTATGAGTAGTAATATGCCACCCACAACGCCACCAATGATGCCTCCAGTAGTTTGAGTGCGTCGGGTAGTTTGTTCTGTGTCCAATGCAGCCCTCATGCTATTCAGGACAGCAGTGAAATCTGGCTGGATGCTGATGACCGCGCTTTCTATGGGGATACCCGCTGCTACAAGCCGATGACAGTATTCTGTCTGGCAGCTGTTGCGCAATGCAGCAGCAGAAGCAGAGGCAGATAACGAGCTTGTCTGCGACAGCCTGAAGAAGACAAGCTGGGGATTTGCTGCGAGGATGGACAACGTGACCCTGATGCTGCCCCTGGTGTTTGCTTGCCGCTGCTGTGCCTGCTGCTGCAGGATACGTTGACCATGGCTGTAGGGTTGTACACCTGAAGGTGCTATGTCAAACAGCAGTTCGTGCTGCAGACGGCGTCGCTTGCTGCCTGAGTCGCTGCTGCTACTGCTATCAGACGATCCTTGACTTGGTGGTGCAGGTGCTGGGCTGTCCGGGAAGACGGTGCCAGTCATGGTGGTGACCCCCGATGCAAAGGAGTTGCTCTCAGGATCACTGGTGCCCTCTGTGGAGTTGCTGGATTCTGAAGTATCATTGATGCTGATGGTGCTGTTGAGCTCAGCGGTGGTGTTGTCTGCCATCGAAGTGTTGCTGACTGCTTGAGTGGCGTTGGCGGCTCTGGTGCTGTTAGTTGACTCTGAAACATCTGGCTCAGGCAACGGTGTTCCGTCTGGGTTTGAAATGGTGAAACTCCATTTGCCAGCTGGTGTGCCAGTGATTCGCCCAGTGACAGCAGCGATCGTGGATTGGTAGCTTGCTCTGAACTCCAAAGCAGTTGTTTCTGAAGCAAAAACACAGCAATGCACGGCAACAAGACACTGCCACAAGCTCAAGCAACGTTGGGTCGGGAATTGGACATGTGTATCACTCCACAGCACAGGTTGGTGATCAGAGAGCTGATGTAAGCCAGCTTCATGCACTTGTATGCCACAGGGAGTGCCAGTCAGAGGATATCACTATATCGGCACACAAGCTGTGGATCCTGAATCATCCGATACAGATAACTCAGACTAATGCTTTTGTATATACAAAGTCCATGCCATGAGGTGAACCAAGTGATTGCTTACCTCTCAACATCAAGGATATGACCATTGTGTCCACAGAGGACGAGGTTATTGACAGTCCTGGAGGCAGCTCCTCCCCTAACCTTGCCAGCGGAGTTACTGGTTCCACACTTGTACCCGCGAATCGGACCCCGTCCTGCGTTCTGTTAGCCGTTTGCTGCAGGGTACGAGCATTGAATGTGCTGAGACTAATGAAGGAACCATGGGCCTGTGGGTGATCTGCTGCAGCTGCTGGTACTGCAGATGGGTATAAGATTACACAGCTGATCAGCAACGCTGATAATAGTCTCAATCGCCTCATTTCCGGAGTAGAAAGAGCTTGTTGAAGCCCGCTTTAGGTACCACCTAATGTAGCCAGGTTAAGGGCGCTACGTGCACCA
>LWCB01015499.1:0-12041 GCA_001630525.1 Coelastrella sp. M60 | reverse complement strand
ATGTACACTTGCAGCTGAACTTCAACTCGCAATGTGAAAGGTGCTGCTGCTCCTGAACAAAGCCCAAGCATGAGCTTCTGACATGTACTGCAGCAGAAGATGCCCTGCAGTCCCTGTCAGCCACATCAAGCAACACAAGACTAAAGCAAGCAGTTACAACTCCTCATACTTACCTGCAAGGCAGTAGCTTCAACCAAGGTGTCAGATTCTCGGTGCAGGATGCCTCTTGCGGCAGTACAGCATACAACACATGACTCTCAGCAGCAACAGCACTCCATGCGGCCCTGTGAACACCATCCGGCTGCACTGCAGATTGTTTAGCTGTGATGGCCTGTGTCGCTGTTGACTGAGGCCTGGCAACAAAGTGCAGGGAAGCACAGAAGAGACCCCCCAGTGCGTGACTGACAGACGACCACAGGGCTGGAAGAGCTGACTGACTGATCTTAGAGCTGAAGGTGGCTTGAAGTTCCTGCGTTAAGATGAGGACAGATTGATTGATGACAAGAAGCGCTGCGAGGAGGTGCAACCGCAAGACACAGGCTGTAGATACACAGTCAGTCAAATTACATGCATTGTGAGCACATGAGGCCCTGCATGTTTCTGCTTCTGAAGTTGTGCGGTGCCTTGCATTAGGTCTGCAGGTAGCTTCCCAAGGTATGCTGGCTGATTGTATTCTACGATGTTGCTGATCACCATCGGCACTCCTCTGCTGTGCAGTCAACCTGCTGTGCATGAGAGAGGCCTCTGCAGTGAAGCACCAAAGCGGACAAGCCAACATGCTGCCTGCATCAAATGCTCGCTTCTGTGAGGCAGGCATGACATCTTACCGCTCCTGCAGGCTTGAGAGAAATGAGAGGTTGATCCCAACGGTGGTAATGCTGCAGAAACGCACAAAAATTTGTTTGTGGTCAGATGCGCTGTAGCAATGTTTGGCTCTCCTACGTGCGGATTTTCAAGGGGTGCAGAACAGACTGTTGCCTTGATCTGCGTCTTGTGCTATGCAGCGATGCACAAAGCTTATCGTCAAACGCATGCTGTCATATTCAGCATCACTCACCCATCTGCCTTGAGTAAGGAAAAGTTCAATCTCATCAAATGGCACAGCAGCTGCTAACTGGCCAACAGATAATGGAAACAACGTATAGTGCTGTCGGCTTGGAGCTGTCAAGGTGAAATGGAAGTGCACCTACGATTAGAAGGTCCTGATACGTGAGTAAGGAACGCACCAGTCCCAAGGCTTGATTGGTCTGCAGTGGACAAGCGTTCACTACTGGTTCAAACTGAAAGCCTGGCTCAACCGACGTGACAGCTGCTGTCGTGACATTTTCACTTCAGGGTAATGTTTTAGAAACATCCAGCTCATGATTGGCACGACGCTTCCCTATACTCACCAGTACTCGTCCGTCTGAAAGTGGAGACACAACTGCCTCTTCTGTGAACATCTCCTGTTGCCAGCACGAGGGATTATCTGCTGTACCATACGCGCTACTATAGATACAGGACAGATGTTATGCGACCTGCCTGCAACTCATTGCTCTGGGAGGAGCAGTGGCGGACAATCGGAAGGATCGCCAGTACAAGTGCCACTGCAGTCCAGCTGCTGTGTACATGTCGACCATGCATGACTTTCAAACCAATTCTGCATCTAGTTCTCTTTTCTACTCATTAGCTGCTGCTGCCATGCCAGCAGAATGACTTGCAGTGGTCCATGGTGTGCGAAGAGTCAGGCACCAGACACAATAGCACATGATGTGGTGCTTATGTTTCATCCGGACTATTAAAGAATAACGCTTGAACGGTGATCCGCTTACCCGTCCTTTAGGGCTATAGTGCAGTCAGGGCTCAGCATTTACTGAGAAATCAACCGTCACACAACACAGCTGTGTTGGCATCTTGCATGTTGCATGGCCACATTTGTTTTACAACACATGGAAGCACCTGCTGCAGGTGGTGAAAGAGAGGCCTGTCGAGGAAAAGTACCTGCATGTACTGCCAGTACTCAAGTGCAGGATGCCACTACCGTTGCGCTCCCTGGTAACACATAGGATACATTCAGCTGTTCTAGCCATCTTGCTTGCTGTACGGCTCTTGAAGTTCCTTTACATGCAATGGCAGGAGATAAGTACTGGCAGCCAAGCATTATGAAGTTACCTCCTGGAGGTAGATTCTCTGCCAGACCAATCAACAGCAACACACAACATACAACTCAACTCTCGGAACAGACCCCTGAGCAAGAGATAACTCATGGCACGTATGAAAGCATAGCTATCTATGCATAGACCTAGCAGCCTCAAGCTCACAAGATTCCGCAACAAACATTACTGTACTGTCAAATCAGCGAAAGGCAGCCTGATGATGATTGTAGCAGCTAAGAAAACACCCGGCATCTCACAAAGCGAAAGCAATGCCTAAAACCACAAGGGATATCCATACGTTTGCAGCAAGCTGCAGCATAAGTTTGTACTCAACAACAGTTGAACAACCGCCGCGCACATACAATATCTTGCAATTGCTTTCAGTCCCTTGCCCACCCCTGTACCTCAACCCGTGAGCGTATATCAACATTGCCAACACCCACCACAAGGGATGCTGCTGGCCTGAAGTGCCCTGCAAAACAAGTGCAACCTTGTCTGCCATAAACAGGGCCCAGGCTAACTTTGCTTGGGCAGCACTGCTGTACTCTTTGCAAAAAAATACCATCAAAAGCAATCTGAACAAGCTCCTGATTGCATCACATGCAATAGTAACAACACCCGGAAGTTCAGACAGCAGCAGGTATCTGCTTTGCTCATAGCAACACAATTAATACTCAAAAGCGCTGAATTGTTCCTGGTACCTGCAACCTGCAGGTGACAAGTGTGGACGGCCAATATATACTTCTGTGAAATTGAGCTGTCATTTGACCTTCTAGTTGGTTCCAAACCAGCTTGGCACAAGCCCAGCTGGAATGACAAAGTCCAAACCCCAAGCAGAGTGCCCTGCCCGACAACCAAGACGCAACCGATATTGAACATAACAGACATCATGAAGACAATTGGCACTGTCGAAGTCAGATCTGTCTCTCCTTCTTACAACAGCGAGCCCACTCGCGCTTTGTAGAAAACATCCATCCCCGTTCGGCCCCAACTTGAAGAGACCTCCTTCACATGCCTTGGCATGACATGATTCCTCCCAGCTGCTGCAGGACAGCCACATAGGGTCAATGAGTGCTTGGCAGGACGCTCACGCACAGCCCACTACAGCTGCTGTGCAAAACCAAGCAGGCAATTAGAATCAGGTGTTCTCTGCAAGTACGCATAAGACCAAATCCTCTCATCTGCTGTAAGAAATCAATGCAATACACATTGTCACTGTAGCCATGCTTGGACGTGTTTGTTGCTGCAGACTCCACAGGAGGCATACAAGCTGTAAGGAAATGCATGCAGCCCATCATGTCCATGGACAGCACACCTTCACTAAACTGATACAAAACACATGACAACAACCTACTGGAATAACCGGCACAAACAGCAAATTATTGGACAAGCAATGGGCAAAACAAATTCAACATTGCGACTGAGACAACAAACAAAACATTCACAGTATGCAGGCATCTGTCAAAAGTTGACTAGAAAATGCCCAGAATGCCAACACCTCAACCATGAACATCACCATGAACCACTGTGGCTAACAGCCAGTGGACAGCTCTGCTGCTCGGTGCTGTGTAGATTTCGCCAAGGCCGACCAAACACAAGCACCCCAGAAAGGCAAATGCACGTAACAAATCATGGCAGATATGGTTGGGCAAGTACAAGCGGCCAACCTATGCGTAATTATTGCTCAAGCTGCCTACGCCTCTTTCAAGGACTGTTGTCCCTCGCCGATACCCACAGCTGAAGATGAGCCTCTGTATATCCGTTCATAAGGCGCCAGTGTGAGTTGGATGATTCGCCATAGGCTGCAGCGCCATCTCTGGACAGGACACGATACCCCCCGAGTCAAAGCTGACTTCACCTGTTGCAGGTGGCGACGCAGCCGCGTCATGCAGATCTGCCAATTCAGGGAATGATGCAGAAGCATGCAGCATTCGCTCTTGCTGTGCCTTGGTTGCGGGAACAAATCCATCTATGGACGGCAACATTCCAGAGCGCAGTTTTCCATGGCCGGCATCAACGGACTGAGACAGGTTGGCGCCTGCTGTATGCGGAGAAGCCACCCTAGTAAGCTTGCTGCTGGACTGGTGCTGCTGGGATGACACTTCTTCGGCCTCCTCGAAGGGATACATCTCAGCTTGGACCCCATAAGGTCTGGTCCACAATCGGCGATGTACACTACCAACACACACGCTGTGCCGCCGCCTCTGCAGCCGGCGCTGTTGCTGCAGCGCCTGCTGCTGCTGCCAGAGATGCTGCTGCATCAGCTGCATCTGCCAGTGCTGCTTCGCTCCTTCTGAGGGTGCATGACTCGGGTGTACAGCAGGGTTCAAGTAGTGGTACCCATGCACTGAACTGCCGTTGCTGTGACCGCTGCTGCTGGGAACACCTGTCCCGGGACCTGTATCCGGATCTGCATACATCACCGGCAGCTGCTGCGATCCGGGAGGCACACTGAAACTCCTTGTGTTGCTGACAGAGCCGATCCTGACCAGCGGCGCACGATCAGGCACTGACATGCCCATCAAAGATGCAGGACCTAGACTGCCGGCATTCATTGGTAGGACATTGCTGCCGCTGTAATGCTGCTGCGGCTGGCTGCTTGCGGATTGGCCTCCCATCGTTGCATAAGAGTGTGGAGTGGTGGAGGGGGCAAGTCCTGACCCACCGCCCTGCTCATATCCGGACAGATCCATCACACCAGGCATACTGCCAAGAGTCTGAAGGCCCACAGCGCTACCAGTGTGGCAAAGGCCCATTCCAGCTGACAAGTATGGCTGACCGGAGAGATCTTGACCCATAGGTGCTGGATTCTGGAGCAGTTGCTGACCAGCATAAGCTCCACCCCAGCCAGGAATTCTAGCTCTAGGACGCATCTGCATTATGTTACAAGATCAAGTCCAGCAAAGCAGTCTTCAGCAATCCCATGACGTCTAAAGCTATGTTCTGGTGTACTCGGATCGTCTGATACATGGACTCTACATCTTGTACGCTGATAGATTGTTGTTGTCGGTTGATAGTACTATGTCCACAGAGTATTCAATCCATGACATCTGCTTAGCAACAGGGTTCTTCCAGAGGAAAGTGGAAGGGAAAGCTGACACCACAGGAAGCAGCACAGGGACGGCAGACCCCACATCCCAAAACCTGGCTGCAGCATACAAAACCCCACCTGCACATTTGCCAGTAGTCCCCTGCCCAATCTGATCTGTTCGCCTTTCCCCCTCCTGATGGTGGTGGGGAAGGTGCGGCCTCCCAGCTCCTCACTGGTGACGCTCACAATACTGTGCACACCAGCAACACCCTTGAACCTGCGCAACAGCAACAGCAACAGCAACAGCAACAATGAAATCTCTCACAGCAACAGCAGTTGTCAGTGAAGTCACACAGCATGGTAGTTGGTTTCTGCCTCTTTACGTCTGTGCCCTCAAGGGAGTGATAGTTGTCTGTTGAGATGATCACAGGTGATGATGACCAGGGCACGCATGGAAACTTCAATCCAGCCTGCAATCTTTCACCATTGTTCACAGTAGAAAACATACCCACCCTCCTTCACCCACCTGAATTGCCCCAGATCGTGAACCAACAGCTCCCCAATCCACAACCACCTGCCACGCATGATATCCGCACACATCTTGCCGATACCTGGCCCTTCAAACCCAGCCACGGAGTCCGTAACCGTGGACACAGTGCTTGGGCAACGGGTTCGAGCAGCTGCCAACCTCAAACTCTCAAGCATCTCCACATCTGGCAGAGGATTGATCTCTGGTAGACCACAGTAGTCATCCACAAGGGATCCACCCCAAAACTGCTGGCCCCCAGGTGCACCAGCAGCATTACCCATTCCCGTACCGCAGCCGTCTACTTGGCCATGGATTGAGCCGTCAACTAAGCCCTCCTGCAACAATCCGCCGCTACCATTGCTACCAGCCAAGGCTGCAGCAGCAGCAGCAGCAGCAGCAGCAGCTGATCCACCTGCTGCGAGGGACTGCTGATGCTGAGCTGCATTGATGCTCTTCTGTGTTGCATCGCTCTCTGTTGCTGACGTCCTGCTGCTTCCAAATCTACTGGCCCCTCCGCTGTGGTGCTCTGCAGTAAGAGCATTACAAGCAGGACACCAACACTCCATCAGCAGTCACATCAGAGTGATCATGAACACAAGCAGAACGAAGATGACATCAGATGGCCATGACTACCATCTTTATCAGGTTGTGGTGGCTGTGTTACCCTGCACAAGCTTCAAGCAAGAGATGCACACATAGGGATTAGTCACCTGCTGTACAGTCATAGACTCAACTACACGCACCTGTTGAGCCTCTAGTTCCATGCACAGACCCTTGATTGGATCCTAGAACCATCGAACCTCCAGGATGTACGTCAACAACACTTCCACCAGCCTCACTACCAGCATAGTTGCTAGGTGGAGAACCTGGCAGCCCGGCTTGCTGCATTGGTGCAAACCCATAGCCACCGTATCCCACCAACCGCTTGGGATCTGCACCATCTGCAGGCACACCTGGCTTGCTGGTTTCTTGGAAGAAGCAGTAGCTCATCTGTCTACGCCGCTTGCTGACTAGGCGCAGTCTGTTACTGCTGTGCAGCATCCCCGGCAGAACCTGGTTCTCCAAGCCCTGGAGCAGCATTGCTGCAGGGACTTGAGCAGCAGTAGGGGTGTTTCTAAGGGCAGCTGGATCATTCCTGCTGCCTGTGGTGCCTGAGCTTGCAACGTGTGGCAGAGAGTAAGCTGCAACTGTTGCAACACTAGCTACTGCACTATTGCCATCGGACCCACTCTGCTTCCTCTGGAATGAGCTGCGCTCTATCTGCTGCTGCTGCTGGGATGACGGTCTCACAGCAGCTGACCCACTGGCTTTATGACCAACAGCAGCTGTTGTGGATGTATTTGTACCACCGATGTGTTGCGACTGCGCAGAAGGCATGCTGCCACTGGTGCTTGGAGCAACTGCAGATGTGGAAGGGCCTGCAGATGCAGTATCTTCTGATTGCTGTAGCAATGACTGCATGCCTGTCGGCTGTTGGGGGCTGAGCTGAGGACGGGCAGCAGCAGAAGCAGAAGCAGGACTGTGAAGTTGAGCTGGTGCAGCTGTGGTCACTGCTGCATTGGGCACTGAGCCAGATCGTTGAGTCCTGAGCATCTGCCATCTCCACGGGGCACCAGGTTGCATGTACTGCCTCAGCTGTTGCTCTACTGTCTGCCGCTGCTGCCACTGGTACTGCTGTAGCTGCCTTTGCAGCTGCTGGGCCTGCTGCTGTTGCTGCAATTGAACCTGCAGCTGCCGCTGCTGCGCTGTTGACGCTTGCGCCATGTTGGCGGCAGTGGTGGTAGTGGCCGCTGATGTCATGTCTGACTCTAGCTGACTGCCACCTGCGGCGGCACCCAGGGACGACCATCCTGGGACATCATATTGTGACAGATTTGATGGCCGCCGGCTCCTGCCAACGACTGGGAAGAACTCGGACAATGCTGAAGGCCGCCTGCTTCCTGGCTCTGCAACCCATGCACCCAGAGCATTAGAGACATTACCTGTACTGCTGGCTGGCAAGGCACTACCATCAGACTGGTTGCTGTTTTGCCTAAAGTGACTGGACACATCTGACACATAGCTAGGCCGGCGTCTTGATGGCATGTAAGCAGGATGCTCCAGAGTTGGCCAAATCATCTGTCCTGGCGTGTTTCGTCCGGACTGCTGCTGCAGTAGATCATAAGGTCCATTGGAGGGGCCATCTGAAGCAGACAGAGCTTGCACGTACTGCGCCTGCAGGGCTTGCAGGTGCTGCGGCGCAAGCCTGCTGTATTGATGTGAGATGTCACTGTGTCTTCGAGGACGTGGAGGCAGTCTCGCTGGTTGTGCTGAGCGCGTTTCGGCTCTGCCGTCATCCTGCAAATCTCCTACTTCCGAGGTGCATCTGCTGCTGCTGTTTCCCTCCGCTGCTTCACGCAGAGGTGCCAGCCTTCCCATCTGAGCCATATCTGCTAGCACAGCTGACTCACTGAGAGGGCGCAGCTGATCAGCCGCTGACATCAGTTGGTATTCCTCCTCTGCTGCTGCTGAAGCTGCTGCTGAGTTGCTGCCATGGCTTCTCCTGTAGCTGCTAGCGAAGACAGTACCACCAGTTCCACCAGGCTTGCATTCATCTGCAAAGTGCGCTCTATGTGAGGTACCTGCCTTGTCTGCTGGGTCCCCTAGACCTCTGTCAGCATGTCCATGCTGACTAATATCTTGCTGACAAGCATTTTGTGGTAGATCTGCCCCTAGTGGCACATGTGGTGCTGAAGCAGCTGCTGCAGCAGCTTGTTGCCACAAGGGACCCATGACAGCAGGTGGTGGTGGCATAGCTGGATAGAAATGTGCTGGCATAGCCATGTCCCATTGGCTGCGCCGTTTGAACATCCAGGGCCACAGGCGGCGATCCTCATCAAAGAACGCAGAGAACTCCAGCAAACGATCAGACTGCAGCAGTTCAATTGGATCTATCATAACCCACTTGCTGATTACTTCCAGCATCAGCTCCTTGGGGACCAAGACCTGACCGCCGCGAGCTGCTGCATGGCAGTAGCGAGCGGCACGGTTGACCTGTTGAGTGGCAAGCAGCACATACAGCAGGCAGGAGGTGAGACTACTTTATGTTTCTTTTCATGACGTCTGTGATGTGAGACGGTTTGCAGTGCAATACATAACATAGAGTTTGCTGAGTTCATTGCACGCTGTTGGAGCCTCGTCAGTCTCTGTTGATACGGCATTGCAACCCACCAATGGTCCAAAGTAGTCTGCTCTGCCAGTGGTGGTATGTGGCATGACACGAGTAGGTGTGCCTGTATAAACACCCATCTTAACCCTTGGACCTCTGAACATTACATTGCCATGCATATCTCGCTCCTCCTCACATGTAGGGAGCTCCAAAACACTGCAACCACAGCATCAAACAAGGTCGGACTGGATTTGCAAGTGTACGCGCCATGACTACATGCGGTCAATCCCGACAAGCCACCCAGCCAGCGTATGATCCCAACCACTTGTCTATACCTTGTTTCACCTGACCTGATAAGGAAAAGCAAGAAGTGTACTGACAAAGAAGCTGTGCTGGGTAACACTAGCCAAGGTACGCTGGCACAGCAACAAGTGAAGGATCTTCACCAGGAACAAATCACATACCTGGCCGGCCAGCTCATGTCCTTCAGCACCTGCTGTACCATCAAGCACCACTCTATGGCCACGTCAGGGCTGCTGAATGCCACCATGAATGTGCCCTCTGACTCTTGGCACTCATAGCCACCGCCCACCAACAGCAACCAACGCACACAGTCGTTATACAACTCCAACGCCAACTCTGCTGCAGGACGATCAGCGGCAACTAGGTCCCCATACCTGCACAACAAGCATTGGCAATCATGAAGCTGTTATGTACAAGCCATTGGCTCTGTACATTCAAAGCTATGCAAACCTGATCTGCACACGACACTGCAACAGTTAGAAAACGCTGTCACTTGAACAGCAATAGATGCAAGGCAGTACCCTGCTTGCACCAGTGAAACAAGTACTCTGGACTGGTGCAACTCACTTGTCGATGGTGCAGAAAACAATGGTGACTGATGGTATAGTGATGCCCCTGAAGTCTGCACATGGTGACAAGGGAACCAACCCCGCTGCTGGTGCATCAAAGTAGCCTGGAGTCTCTTGTCGGAGGCTGTCCAGACGGGGGAAGAAGCGAGCTCGGTCTTCTAGTCCACAAGGCATGACCTGAATACAGTGCAGGTGTGTTTTGGTGCAGGATTGCTTTGATTATTCGGAGCTTTGATATGAGCAGCGGCCTTGACATGTCTCCAAGACTGTGGAGAGTGATGTGTTTTTGTGGGTCCTTTCTTGGCCAGCTAGCTCCAGCAGCACCTACAGGCCCCACTATGAATGCTTGGGACAGCAGAACTTGTAATCAAGCTGCCTACAGGGCAGGATTGGCACTGTTCAACAAGTACCACAGACAAGTCCTGCAGCATACCTGCACCAAGTTGATCTTCTGAGGCAAGCCCGACAGCTGATGCACCCCCATATCAATCACTGTCACACCATATGACAAACTGCTTCTTCGCCTCTCTCTCAATAGTCCTTGTCTGACAGCAGGGCCTGCCTGCCGATCCTGTTTGCGGGACCTGCCTAGGCCCATGAGCGAAGGACGCCAGGTGGGGCTACTAGGGGTGTTGTCAGCTGCAAATGTTGCCAGGTGTTCACTACTGCACAGGTGGCTGTCATGTTCGGCCTCATGGCTAGGAAGTAATGCTGCAGCTCGCTGCAGAAGACTGCAGCAGCAAGAGAGCACGAGTGACAGCACACATTACATACCCGCGGTCGGTCTGGCAGTCATGAAAATCTTGGGTGACGTATGTCAGGCAGAATTGAAGGGCTTGATCTACACTATTGCAAGAAAGTGGACAGTGGGCAGATGGTTGTGCACTTCACTGCAATGACTGCAGCTGGTGCACTTGCACATGTAGTGCACACTACATACTGCCATAATGCCCATGACCAGACACAAAGCTGCTGCATGTAGAGCAGACTGCCATAGACTGCCACTGCCAGCAGTGATACCTACCCTCCCTGGTTATCATCAAACCTTGGAGAGCCTGACATGCCACCCTCCTCAATGTCAGTACTCTTCCTAGAGGCCTTCAAGCCTAGGATGCCAAGCCATGTGGATCCTCGGCGACGTTGGCTTACGACTGCAGCCACACATTACCACAGACTTTGTAATGTTTACGATTAAAATGATTAACAGGGTTGTGAAGCAATGAAGAAAATCTGCAGTTGGCAGCCTACTGTATGAATCGAGTCGGTATGCCCGCTTTCAAGACAGATCTCCTTGCATCTTGATGGCAAACCCCCACCTGGCGAACCAGGGTTCAAGCCCCGAGAGCTTCTGGTAGCCTGCTGTGCCAGCATGGGAGACCGTTCTGTAGACCCATTTCCTGCATCTGCTGCAGCGTTACCACCACTTGCTGCAGCTGGTGCAGGACTTGGGCTGTCACTAGGCAGCACCTCCAGATCGCTGTGTATACCAGGCATTGTTTGGTTCGTATTCATGTAGTCTGAGGCTCTTGGCCACACTGTGGTGCAAGACAATCATCATTCACAGCATTACTACCATTTAGCAGACAACCGGCTTATCTAGCAACACCTCAATAAAGAGAGACTAGAGTGGAACAAGTCAGATGGTGATGGTGTGGGGTTCAGGTGAACCCTGCCACACATACAGTCATTGTCCGAGCAAATATGATTTGCCCACTAACAGGTGCTGCATGCACATACATTCTGGCGGACTGCCAAACATAGTGGCAAGCTCCTGGGCACTGGGGCCAACTTTGCTGCGCAGCAGCTTCTGTGTTGCCTCCAGCACTACACTTCCAAGCTCTGGTAATCGAGAGTGTATGCCCTTGAATGTATCCGAGTCCATGATGATCTGCATATAATAGCAATATACAACAGCAGCAACAACATGCGTCGCTCACCAAGTAAATGACTGAAGGCCCGACCGTGTAGATACACAGCATGATATGTGTACCTGGTATGCTGCCAGTGCACCAGGGTTTTGCTGCTTTGTTCTGCCAATCACAAAATCGCTATATCAGTAGAAAACAAATGAAAAAACAACTTTGTCCCTTCATGTCCTGATCAGCTGCTTTGATACAATGACTGGTACAAGGTTTAGTCTTCTATCACATGGTGTCACTACATGCCCAGCCGAAGAGTGCACCACAAACAAGGACTGCCAGAATCTCACCTGGCCACCTTGCGGTGTCTCACCCACAGCATGCACCTTCCTCAGCACTTCTCCAACATACTCAGCCCTCTGTGTGACGCTGTGCAGACGCACAGCATCAACCCCACCAGTGGCTAC
>LWCB01015496.1:0-10744 GCA_001630525.1 Coelastrella sp. M60 | reverse complement strand
GAGAGGTGGCTGAGACTGCAGACAGAAGGCTCTTATAGCGCGTGTGTCTCTTCCTTGCATGTTGTCATATCTTTGCATGCATACTTTGATCATACCTGTGCATAACTGTGGGCTAGGGGGGAAGGGTTATCATACTGGGACTCAGTCCTGGTATAAGGGCAGAGCCCTATGAAGAGGGGTGGGGGTGGGTTCTGTTTTGTCATGCAGGTTTGTTAGTTGCACACTTTCATTGGTCTAGGCAAAGAGCTCATATGTATGCTGGGCCTCCTGGTCAGGTTTCCTGGCCTAATGAGAAGGCAACCACCTATTTTTACCGGTGCATATCCTCGCCCTGTCATGCACATGTTGTTTGGCATAGGCTCACTGTTAGTTGTGCTTGCTTGGGGTGGATTGTTTACACACGGTGGCACCAATGGGGTACTTGGTGTGCCTGGCTGAGAGATATTTCAGGGCTGGTGTAGATGCCCTGTTAGCTCAGCTTAAGTGAGCCGGTGAACGGCTCCCCTGTGTAACAGCCCAAACGCAAATAGTGTTCACGGGTGGGTAGGGGAGCAGCAAATTTGCTCATTTAAATGAGCATAGAGTTGCAGCCAGGCAGGCAGTGGCGACTCCTGTCCTACAGCCTAATTAACCCAGTAGTGTCAGCTATCTGCAACACGCACCATTGGCTACGCGCAAATGTTTCATAATCAGCAAGTGCGGCAGCACAGGCAGCAACAAGAGCAGCAGTTGGCAGCACAACGGCTGGAGGAGGCGACGCAGCAAGCAGTGGCTAAGATTTTTGGTTGCTGTTTACTTGTCTCTCTATCATGTGTGCAGCACCAGATGCTTGGTCACCTCATGTTGCTGGTGTAACTACCTTGTTAACTCAGCTAAAGTGAGCCAGTAAAACGGCTTCCCTGTGTGACAACTCAAACAAACAACCAACTTCCCTGTAACTCACTAAAAGTGAAAGTTCAAGCACTTGGTTGCTGGCTAAACAGTCCGTTGCTTCCCAAACACCTGTGGTTGATGCCACCACCCCCAGGCCCCCGCCGCATGCATCCTACAGGTATAGCTGTATTTGGGCTGCTGCAGAGAGTGAGAGCAGGGTGTGCTTTGAGCCTTTGGTGGATACCATAGTCTTGGCTCCAAGAGGTGGTGGACTCTGCAAGTGGAAGGCTTTCGCTGCATGTGTGTTTCTATCTTGGGTGTCGTCTTATCTATGCATACTTTGATCAAATATGTGCATATATATGGGTTACTAACCCTAGGGAGGGGGTGGGGGGCTCTCATGCAGGGGGGGAGGATGAACATGCTGGGATTGAGTCCTGGTCCCAGTGCTTGAGCCCTATCAATGGGGTTGGGGAGGGTTTTCTGTTGTCATGCAGGACTGTGAGTTGCGCACTTCCAGTGGTCTAGGCAAAGAGCTCATGCGCATGCCTGGACTCCTGGTCAGGTTTCCTGGCCTGGAGGAAAGCCACAACCACCTGGCAGGAAACAGTGTTGTTTCCCCGTGCATATTCTTGCCCTGTCATGCACATATGAGCATGCTCTTGTCAGTGGCTGCAGTTGTGTTTGCTGGTGTTTGTGTGCTGATCAAGTAGTAGCAACTTGGCTACTGCTTGTATCGCATGCATGCTGTACCCGGTTGCATGCCATCTTGGGTGTGGGCAAGGTGAAAGTTCATGCTCACAGGTCACGCTTTGTATATCAACCAGGTGCTGGCTTACCAATGTTTGTTAGGGCACTGCAAAGGCACGTGTTGGGAACATGTACTTGGATCGATGCTTCATCAAGTGCCGTGCAATAGGTGCTGCTGCTCAGCAATTGAATGATCTGCTTTTAGGCTAAAAGCAGAGTGCTTATGAGCTGCAGGACAGCACTGTGGTGAACACACAATCCTACTGCTGCTTGGGGAAAAGCGACACAACCCACCAGGTTGGGGTACGTTTGTAGCTGTTGATGCCACAAGTGCTTGGAGGGGTTCTAATGGACAGCAGTAAGAGGTCTTGGGATTGAGTCAACATACCCTGAGTACAGCAGCCTGTGCAGGAGTGACTGGCTGCCAAGCGCAGCTACTTGACTCAAAGCACTCGGAGGACTGACCTCACCTTGGGCCATCAACCTCTGGTGGCGCTTTTACTGCTATTGCTGCCGCTACCACTGCTGGTGGTGTTCTGCCAAGTGGTGCTACATCTGCTGCTGTGGCAGATGCATCTGCTCCACCAACTGCATCTTTGGTAGTCTTACTGTTGCTGTCTATTGCTGGCGAGGTCAAACAAGACTACTGATCATGATGCACACTATGGCAAGGCAATAGCACAAGCAAACGCCATCCCTGTCACTGCCGCTCTGCTGCAGCTTGCCGCTTGTGTTGACATCAGCAGTTGGTCGCTGGGGCAGTGCCTGCTATGCACTGCCGTCGCCGTCAGCATCATCAGTCATTTGTTGCTCAGCTACCTTGAGCTGAAGCTTGCCAGAAGCTTGTCTGTGAGACCATGGTCTTCCCAAGAGTCTGGGTCAAGGTGCACTGCTCAAGCAAACGCTCCACTCACCCTCAGGCTGCGGGATGAACAGCTTAATAGTGGATCCCTTGTTGAGGCATCTGTCAGCTGGGGGCCTGCCAGGCCTGGGGTCATGGAGCTGATGAGACTGATGGAGTATAGGGACAAAGGGGCTGCTAGGGGCTGAGGGGGCTTAACAGCTGGCAGTTCGGCTTGTTCATTGGCTTTACCATCACTTCATGATGACAATAGCCTGGGACATGGCATGATTTAGGTCAATTGAATTTTCATTATAACCATCATCATACAGTACCGCATCCACATTGATATTGCCATGAAGGGCTGCTGTGACCTGTAAGCATCAGCACTTTTCACAAGCAGGCAACTGTTAGCATCTCATCAGTATGACCAGCAACACACTGATGTGGGCATATCATGACTGTATGCAAGGCACATGTCAGCATCCGCACTGCTCAAAATGAGGTAGAAGTAAGCTGATGTCAGCATGGCATCATCATCGTCAACAACATCACCATCACCATCATTACATGCACCAGGCAGACATGTAATGATTCAGTGGGCATGGCGTACAAGAGCAAAAGCGCCGCTATCAGTGTCATAAAGCAGCAATCAACTTGCTTTGAATATCAAATGCTGTGAATGTTGAGGAGGATGAGCTTGTTCATGGAAGGTGGTCTTAGCTGAATTGGTCAGTGCTACTGATAAAGTAATTGCCCTCGGCCCGGTCATTGGCATGGACCAATCACATATGCTGTTACAGCTTGAACATTGGAACTGCCACAACAAGTGGGCAGTAGCTTGTGTATAACTTACCACATCCATCTGAGCAGCTTGCTAGCCATGCTGTTTTGCGCCCAGATGTGTGCTATGGTGCACATCGTGTGTGGTAGCCTAGGTGCGGCACAGCATGCGCCCCTGGCGATATCATGGGATGCATCTGACAATGCATGCTATTCTGGTGCAAATATGCTATGGATTCCATTTAAATAATGTTTCATATCAATAGATAACTGAAGATGTATCAAGGAACAGTGAGGTCATGTCTGTGTCAACAATTAAGGTCACATCATGCTGCAATCACTGCAATGGCAGAGTCTATCATGGTATCACATTACACCAAGAAGTTGTTGCTGTTGTTATGATACTTCCAGCATGTGTTGCTTCAACAGAGTGCGTAAAGTCCATAACAAGGTATGGTTGATTAGATCTTTGCATCGCCAATTTTGCATTCAATGCAGTATTGATGCTGGCATAGAGAACAATTTCCAGGGCCTGGCGCATTACCCATGAGAGCCCGGTGGCACCCGGATTGAGGCATGAAGAGGGAGATACAGCATGCCATGCCTTGGGATCGCTTCACCATGCCAAACGTTAGTTATTTCCTTACCATTTTCTCAGCAACTGCTTTTCCCCACAGCCAAATGCACTGCTGATGCAGACGTATTAAACATCGCACTGCCCATGTAAGATATTTAACCTAATATCTCACCATGTAACCTAGATATTTACCCCAACCTGATTCTACCATTGTGCTCCTAACCTAGTATGTTGGAGGTCCTTACCCTAATAAGTTATATGACTTCGGGAACTTAACCTACTATGTGGGAGGTTGCACGGCTATGCAAGAGCTGTGTTGTGTTTGGGTTGGGGGAATGATGTTGAGATATAGCAGACAGAGAGTTGCTGTCACTGAAGCCGATGTGCCCAGTTAAGGTCTCAAGAGCCCAGATAAGGGATTGTTGTGATATTCCGTCCTTGTGCAAGGCGTGTTCTGCTCTGAGCTACTGAGAGTGCCTGTCAACTTTGGCTGTCGTATCAGGTTGTCGGTAAGACGTTACCTTCGCTGATCTGGGCTTGAAAAAGTGTTTTACCACCTGCTAGCCACTGACTTGGGGTCCTGAGTGACTCGAGCAGCTTGTCTCAACAGACTGTCGCTTTCCTGCAGCTCGCAGCCAGTATCTCAAAGTCGACCGGGACTGGTGATCTCACTCATATCTGCTTGCAACATCACAATTGCAACTATCTGTGTTTATAGCAACGTCTTGCTATACATCTGCAACGTGCTACTTGTTCGCGCTACTGCCTTCACGCGCCAACTCAACACAACACGCAGTGCTGCCCTCGTGACATCTGATCTGCCAAACAACATCTGCAAGCATGTTGCAACGCACTAACGCCTGTGCATTCAGAGTCTGAAACATTACAACCCCATCTTACACTGCAGTGCAGTGCCTTACGACACAGCCGCGTTAACCCCGCGTTAACCTGCACTAACTGCGTTAACTGCGCGTTAGTTGCGCGCTAACCCCCAGTTAACGCGAGTTAAGCACGTTAATGCACGTTAATGCACGTGTACTGCACATCATCCACTGCTTTTGGTTAGCAAGTGGTTGACAAGGGTCTTGATACCAGCAACAACCATCTCGAGCTGGACCAGGACAGCTGTGACCACATTGTGGTGTTCAGACATCATATGCTTGACCACAATAACTTCTGGCCATATGTCTATATGCTGCCAACCTTATCAATGATGGTTATCCTTGCAACACATCAGGGACTGACCTCTTTGGGCTACTCAAGTGAGTATGAAGGAGTAGATACAGCAGCAGCAGTAGCAACATCAGTAGCAGCGACAGCGCTAGTAGCAGCAGCAGCAGCAGCAGCGTTAGTAGTAACATCACGAAAGCCAAATTGCTCAATTCAGCTCCTGGCATTCAAGCTAAAGTGGCACCCTTTGACCTCGCTTTATCATGATTTGCACCACACACTTGGCTGATAGGAGGTGGCTGCTAGTGCAAATGCAACAAGAGCATGTTGTGCAGATTCGCAAGAGTTTGCGTGTCATCCAAAGCCGGTCAGCCGCTACAGACTCTGGCTACAAATGCTTGCTTGCATGCTGTCTGCATCGGAAAGTGCTGACCGCATGCCGAAACGATGTACTGCTGACGAGTACTTGTCACTGCCACAGCTGTTCTTGCCGCTGCTGCTGATTGCTAGAACATCCATCAAGCTCATTAGCTGTGCAGTTTACGCAGCCCCATGATGTGCATATACTGCCTTGCACGTGAAAGTGCGCTACACATCAGATCCCTCTGACAGGGTGCCACGTTCTTGCGGTGGTGGCAATCATGGTGATCTGCCAGCTGCAGCAATACAGTAGACCATGCGTGCGCCAATCGTGCTCGCCTACCCAGCACTCTGACTGTCAATAAATTGTTGGCGACTTATCACACTTGTTACAGCCTGTCAGACGAACCATACACTCACTGACCATCTGTCAGAGCTCAAGATGGTAGCAGCGGAGGACAGCCCCACACAGTCGGCAAGTGCAGTCGCAGGCCTATTGATACACCTTAACAGACTTCTGTCGAAGTATGATGTAAAATAAAGGCGCAAAGCTGCACGCTGTGGGACTTTCAAGGTGACGGTTGGGATGTCGTTAGCGATTCGGTGCACATACCTAACTCAACGCCCCTCGCACTCAGACTATACACTTATTTGTTGATATGTCAACTGTCAAGGCGCTGATGCAGCCATCACAGATACCCTGAACCGTACATCTGGTCCCTGTACATGTAGTTCGTTAACTTGCTTGGCTCCACTTCACCGGCTGTAGACACTGGGGACACAGATCGAATGCAAGTTAATGATTACAACGACTTGAAGGAGGCCATATGTGCTGCTATGGCCTGGACAGCAGACGGTGTCATGATCAAGTTCGAGGACCAGCAGTTCTGGCATGCAGCTTATCCACACTTCGTGAATGCTTTCCGCCGTGTTCGACCGCAGCTTTCTGTAGAACTTGCTGACAAGACAGCTAAAAGGTGAATCATCTGTTATGTGTGTTCAGCAGTGGTACTACAGTAGAGTCCCAATTCCGTCTGCATGGTCAACTGCTGGGTAACAAGTCAGCATCCAATTCACTTGGAACACATTTCCGTTGCTTGCAACCCTGTTGTCCCGTGCAGCAGCATCTCTGTAGTTGCTTGCTGATGGAGTCTGTGCAGATATGCTTGAGTTGTGCTTGCCAACTGCAGAATTATTCGCATGTACTCCCGTGCAGATGGAGCAATGCACAGGGGGCATATTCGTGAGCAGCTTGCAATGCAGTGGGCCACAAAGTACTTAAATTTCTGGAGGGCAGGTTGTGTTCCTGACAATGATCCCCTCTTTGACTCTGCTTGATGGTTGCAAGGCTGCAAAAAGCACAGATGAACATGGCCTGGTGAGGTGAGAACACTGCGCCCTTGACCCAAACATTGACACCTGGCCCAGGTAGTTGCTGCAGAGTTTGCATGATGCAGGGACTGCCCTTGTAGGTCTCATTGTTATCAGCAAGCTCCTACATGGTATACCTGGCAACTTACTTGCATACATGCTGGTCCTTGGCATGTCTGTTGTTTTGCTTGCAGGCATATTTATGTTGCTAGGGCATCACCAGCAGCAGATTATGAGTTGGCAGCAAGCAAGGCTGGACCAAGGGCCTGGGCTGCAAGCTGAGCAGTGACAGGAAGTGTGACAGGTCAGGCGACAACAACTGAAAGCACCAGGTCCAGCACTGCAGCTGCACGTGCTGCAGCAAGTAATGCATGAAGCGGGTTGGCAGGTTTCATAGGCAGCAAGAGCAGCTCAGGCTGGTGAGGCACAGGGGTCAACAGCAGCAGATGCTGACTTACAAGAACAGCAGCAACAGATGAAGCTGCAACGTTGGTGGCCATGCATCAGCAGACTGCTCATGGCAGCAGGGCCAGCATTGCTGCTGCAAGTACAGCGGAGGTAGACACCTCAGCATGCAACAGCAAGAGCAGTATCAGAGTAGGCTTCAGGACAAAAAGAGCGCAAGGCAGTGGGTTGCATGAACGGTGAAGGTGAAGGTGATGATGACGATGACGATGATATTAAACCTTCCAGCGATGGTAGCTCAGACATCAACGATGACAACAAGATGGCTTGTATGCTCAGAATGCGGAGGCAGTTGATGTATCAGTGCCTGTTGAAGTTGTGCAAGTTGCAGAAGTTGCTGGTGCACCGTCGTGACAGTATGCCAGCCAAGTATATGGAGGCAAATCATGTTTGCATCTGACTTGCTCAACTTGTTGCCAGCATGCATGACTGCCATCATGGCACTAGTCATGCACCCTGCAGGGACCGGTTGCATTTGGACTCCACAAATGGGACCTGCTGTTCTCCACAGTTGTTACACTTGAGTAGTATATTGTGCATCATATGATTGTGATCAAGGGCTTTCTAGCAGGTCATAGTTCAGTAGAGATGTCTTTGTGGTTGACAGAGCAGCTCTTCATCAAGTTATTACCCATACAGCCCACTATGTTGCTGTATATGGTATGCAGTATTGCTAACAGTCAATATTGAACGAATTCCTGAGGCTTATGCTCCGAAATCACATGTCAATCATGCAGAACTGCCTGCAGCAAGCTGTGCATTAACTCAGCGTTAACTGCACGTTAAAGTGGCATAACGCGTTAACCTCAACGCGTTACGAGGGAACTAACGCACGTTAATGCTAACGCGGGTTAGCGCAGGTTAACGCGGGGTTAACGCGGCTGTGTCGTCGTAGTGCTTTGCCGGCTGGCCGGCCCGGGTCAGAATGAAAGCTGACAACACAAGGCAATCATACCATGCTAATCTGACGACCATCAGAGCACACTAAGACCCACTACACGGAGAATGCCTTTTCTTAGACGTGTAGCATGCACACACGCTTGACAGCCGTGTGGCAAACGTGTCTGTCTCCTACACGTCCGCAGACGCCTTTACACGGAGTCGTGTGCTGGCCGTGTGCAGGCGTATTTCTACATGCCCTTGTGGGCACACGCAATAACAAGGCATTACATATGTGTTAGAAAACAGAGACGTCTGCCTTACAAGATAGTACTACTTCAGTGAAGCATTGTGTTTAGAAGGTGTTGGACATGCCTGCTAAGTAACATTGGCTTAGTTCCACTCAAACACGGGGAACACACTTTGTATATATAAATTAGTAATACCCATCAGCCATGGCAATATTGCCATCGGCCCCCCGTGCCCCATTGCAGAAGCCGCTTCTGGCAGACATTGCATGCAGTGTGCTTCCAGCAGTATGCTCAGACGACCTGACTCGCAATAAAATCAGACCCCCAATAATCATCAGAAACAAAACGAGCAACACGCTTTTTATCATCCGATATCAGCAAACAAGCATCCAACTTGGCACACTTTGTGTCCGTGGGACCCGTTGAAGTGATTGTTGTTTGAACATACCAAACTTGTCGTTCTGCAACCGCTGATTCTGAGTTAACTCCGAGTTACAATACAGAGCTGCAGGCTGCAGGTTGTAGGTTGTGCCTAGGCCTGGCCAACACAACTTCAACTGAGCGGTGTCATATCTCATGAGCATTGCTTTACAAATTTCACCTTGCAAAAACTATACAATTAGTACCCGTTCATGAATGCATATTACACTTGGAAGGGTTTCTGTTGTTGCTGACGTTGTGGTTTTCATGTTTTTCCTCCAGTAAAACCAGGCTTGTACAAGCCACATGTGGGCCACACGCTGCTTATTGGGGACAGTCAATAATAGGCACGCCAAGAGAGGACAGGGTGGGGCCGCCGCCCCACTTACACTGGTGTGTTTGCTGTCATCTGCGTTTGTTCTAGGTAATTTGAAGTCGATTCCAAATTGGACAGTGCTTGGGGTCAGAAGCACACTTCCACGTGTTGATGACACAGCTCAGAGCACAGATCTGGGTGGCGGCCCCAGTGCATATCATCCAGCTGTATCAGGCGTCTTTTGTTGCATGGCTAACCTGTTTATATAACAGAATGACCAACTTTTGATAAAGTTATCCGTTATTTTTTCGCCTGTATGCTGTGGTACTGCTGGGGGGCCTCTTGAAGGACATGACGGCCCATACTATGACTCATACTATGACACCTCGGAGGTGCAGCTGTTGATGAATTGACCCCCAGAAAACAACAGTGCCACTGTACTGCCACATTTGCATTGCATTCACTTTGCTGCATGAGCCAAACTTTCTTTCACATTTGATGGGGATCAACCCCGTCAGCAGTGCCTGTCCTGCACACCCTTGTGCACAAGCAGCACAAACACCACAAATCACCAACACTAAGAGACACTACCAACCCAAGATCTTGGGTTGTCTAGATAACCAGTGCTGTTCAATGCCGTGGATTGACTCCATACTAGCGATCACTGTCAGCCACATACAACAATCATCTGCACTATGCAACATCATGCTGATCTGCTAGGTGTAGGAGTGACTCAGTGAGTCACTCTAGCAGACTAAACTCGTAACACACCTGTGACCAACCAATGCCGTCAAGACATCAGCAGATGATGTCTGAGCTGGTGCACCTTGTTACTCATCAAACAGTAGCGCCTTGGCTGCAGGAACATGCAATACCATGCCATGGGATGTACTCCTCATGCACCCTTACTCCCCAACCTGCACTTTTCCAGGTTATCAACATGTGTACCTGCTAATAACATTAATTAACGGGTGGTATATCTCAAAGAGGAACTTGGAACTTGACATAACCTTGAGCTTCTCATACTTATGCAACCACACAGCGGCTGCAACTGCTACGTGTGCCATCTACAACCTGAAATTTGCTCAGATATCACACGTAAGCAATTGATGCTACTAGTATTCACAAAACACCAACCAGCCAATTCAATTTGAAAGTTACATGAAGTAAAACGCCCGTTGAAGAGAGCCAATACCAGGCTCGTTGGGCGCAGATTTGGTGGGTAACATCAACAGGCCCTAGGATTTCTCACCTACTTGACCAGTGCATATATAGCATAGAGGAATGCATGCCAACTAGCAAGTAGCGGGTGCATGTCTTATCGCCCCATCGACCTACCTACACTTAGCATCACATGCATACAACGCAGTTCACATGCAGCACTGGTGTAGCTGCAAGCAACTACCCAAATCACTACCAACTGAGCCATGCAGGTGAAAATGGCTCCAGTGGACTGACTCAGCTCCAGTGTAATCCGAGTGTTGGATGGGATAACTTTCATGAAGGCAGGCAACGTCCAATGAAAAACAATGCAGCAGTTCCAGCCGCTAGCACATTTCACAAAGAGCCGAGAGCAGTACCCCTGTAGTAATGTAGTACTGATACGTACTGCAGACGTACTTGAAGGTAGTGCCTGTCGCGGGCGCTGTCGCGACCGCTGACTGTACACGACAGTTACCCATCGCCAG
>LWCB01015484.1:0-16824 GCA_001630525.1 Coelastrella sp. M60 | reverse complement strand
TGTCAGTAATGTGTATAATCACCTGCGTGGAGGATGGATGACTACTTTTGTAAGTAGATATTGCAACCAGTGTTTTTGTAGGAGGTTACCGCACCAACCAAACGAGGGACGAAAAACACCTTGTGAGCACTGGCAACTGTCGCTGGGCGGCACAATGGTGTTGCTCGCACAGACTACAATGCTGTCGCGTCATCAGGCCATCACAACGGTGCGAGATTTTCAGATAGTGCTAAGAAATGTCTTAGATGAACATTAGTGCAAGGCTGTATCATGGTTCTCCTTGTCAGCAAAGTGACAATGTCGTTGGGAGGGATTGCTGACCTGGCGCACAAGACGGTCCTGTATACATATGTGTCGGCCCTTTGCAACTGAAGCTCCAAAAAACGTTTACGGCAGTCTTACAGTGCGTCAGCGAGAAGAAGGGCGAGATGGATGCCTCCCGCAGGCTTGCTGTCGTTCTTAATCACCTCGAAAGCGAAAGGGTGGGGCATGGCGTGACTAGGCCGGACATACTGGGTCTCCAACAGCTTTTAGACCATGATAATCATGAACTGAGGGCCCGTATGAAGCATCACTTCATGCAGGATGACATCTACATACCGCGGTACGTGGGCCCAGGATTGATGCTTTAGCAGCCAGGAGTTCGCCCAAGCCAGCTATCTTACATGCCACATGTTTCTTGAGCACAAAGCAAACGGCTGAGAAGAGTTTGCGGCTACCGTTACCATCACTGCTTTCCTCTTGTACACTGCTACTGCTTTCAACATGCTCCACCTTTCGCGGTTTGAGGATCGCATTTTCTGCACTAATGGGTCATGATGGGGAAATTGCTGACTACATCTGTGCTGCAATTGCGAGATTGTGCAGCTCAAACAGCTTTCCTTGCCATTGCTAGGTATGATATGGACCTGAGAGACAGCAGGGAGCTGGCACTGCAGCGCCTAACCAAGTTCTGCCGTGAGTGATGCGCCAGCTTTCTAGCGGGTCCCCTACTTCTTCCGCCTGTAGCGATCATTGGGCAGCACGGCAGCCTGCATGTGTTGGCGTTGTGGCCGACATACTCCTTGGTGGCTGTAATGGCCAGCAGTCTTGGCATGCATGTTGTTGAGCCTGTAGTCTGTTAGCAAGCCTGACGTCATGCGAAGAACACACTACTGATGATTACCTACTCGCAGGCAGCGGCTTCGTGTCTGTCACAGACTTTCGTCTGTCTCCACTGAAGATTTTTGCGGCTCATGAATGTGCAGCACTCGTGGACCCCTCCATGGCAACCAAGATGACAGTGCAGTTCAATCTGTTTGGTGCGTAGCAGTTGCGCAATAGGCAAGGTCGTGCCCTGTTATCAGATTGTCATACTTTTGCTGTCAGATCTTATGAGCAGTTCATTCGCTAAAGCTCTCTCAGCAAGGGCAACAGCAATTTTTCTATAGCAAGTCGGTTGCAGCAGTCCTGCAGTAGAGATACCAGTGGCAGTACAGTTTTCTAGTTGCGTCAGGGCTGCAGGGTCTATATGTACATGTGTATATGTTATGCAGGTGGAACAGTGTTGAAGCTGGGTACTGCCCGCCATCATGATGGATTGCTGCGCGGCATTGATAACATGGACGACATTGGTTGCTTTGCACTCACTGAGCTTGGCTTTGGAAACAATGCAGTAGAGATGCAGGTAGGCAGATCAGGCATCAGCAGGCTGCATCTAGAACATCAGCAGTGTATCCGCTACTTCTTAGACTCGTGCTCATCTTCTGATTTCGTGAAGAGCGTTGTGCAGCAGCTGCCCCTGCATGCGGTTGGTCGTGGATGTGGCGATACAGTTTCCTTGCACTACACATGCAACACAACCATCATCATCGTGTGTTGCCTATGATATCAAGAGAACCAAGCATCAAGCGCCATGCTAACTCCCCGGGTCATCTAGGCAGTTGATCTTCAGGCTCAATTATGCTCCATTCCCCATCGTTGCTGTGCCTATGTGTGTACAGACCACAGCCACCTGGAACCCCTCCACTCGGCAGTTTATTATCCACAGCCCCACCACTCTCTCACAGAAGTACTGGATCACAAACAGCGCAGTACATGCTCAGTGGGCTGTAGTGTTTGCTCAGCTGCTGATTGGCAGACAGAACCAGGGCATCCATGGGTTCTTAGTCAGGTAACCCCACAGCAGACGGTCACTACTTCTTACTGATAGAATGTTTCAGATTGTTGCTTGTTGTGCTTCATGAGAGGTATGCAGCATTGCAGACATGTCTTGAGCATCTTCTACTTACCTTGGCAATGAGTATAGCACCTTAAAGGGTTTTGTCAGTTTTGGCGATGGGGTTGTCTGTCATCATCACAAGTTGAGGTTGGGGGATACTTGCCGCAGGATCCGCAACGAAGACATGTCACCTTGTGATGGAGTCACCATTGAGGACATGGGACATAAGATGGGGTGCAATGGTGTGGATAACGGCAAGCTGTCATTCCATAACTATGCTGTACCTCGTGAGGCGCTGCTGAATGCCTTTAGTGAGGTGCAGGCAGATGGAAGCTTCAGTAGCAGCATACCTAAGCCCAGGGACAGATTTCTCAAGGGTGGTGGAATATTGAAGACCAGACAGTGACAGTGTGCTGGGATAGGGAGGTAGCAGAGTTTCATAAAGTCTCTGGTGCAGCTGTTGCTGCAAACACATCAGGCTTGCCTGCCCATCTAGTACTTCATCAAATGCTATCAAACTCATAAGTGACATGCTTCAAGACGCGACAACTTCATAGCCGTGTCTGTGCTGCGCTGATTGACATTGGTGACCCTACTGCTTTCTGCCCATGCAGGTTGCTGATCAGCTGCTCTCTGGTCGCATTTGCATTGCCAGCATGATGCAAAGTGTATCGAAGCTCTCTCTCACTGTTGCACTGCGGTATGCAGCTGGCAGGCTGGCAGTTGGCCCAACAGGACACAGCGATACACCCATCCTAGACTATCAGCTGCAGCAGCGGGCACTTCTACCACTGCTGGCTCGCACAGTGGCACTGCAGGTGGGTCTGCTTGTTGAGGTGCTGGTCATCTATGTAGTCTGGCACTTGCCTGGTCATGTGGGAAGTGACCACAGATGCAGCAAACTTGATGGCTTCAGTTTGCAGGTGGAGAGGCGTCCATCCAAGCAACTGACAGCCGTGTATCCGAACGATAGAACACAGTTCAATTTGCTGCATCCATGGGCAGATCACAAGTGTATTAAGGACTGCCTGGGTGTATATCTGCTGTGTAGATCGGATTAAATTATGTGAAAGACCGCTGGGCTGCTGCCTCAGGCTTTGATGGAAAGCCAGTAGATCCCAAGGTAGGTCAGCTGATCATGTACCTCTGCTGCAGCCCCACAGTCACATTACTGAGGGTTGTATGTGCATTAGGCTGTTATATACAATACTGAGCAGTTGCTCATCTTGCCAATTCATGCTTACTGGTATGTAAGTATGTGTAGCCGGCACACTTACACTCCGCCAGTGTAGTGCAACTTGACTGTCAGCACAACACCCAACTCATGTAGCAGAGGCATTATAGTGCAATCAAGCTACACTGCATATTCTTGGGCATCGTGGACCCCAGCACCACGATGGAAGTGTGGCCCAGGGCGCTACTGCCACATGCTGCTGCTACTTTTACAGGTTGGGCTTGAGGTTGTGGTGCTGTGCTGTGCCATCAAGCCGCTGTGTGCCTGGAATGCTGAGACATGTGCCACCACTAGCCGTGAGCGATGTGGAGGTCAGGGGTACCTCAGTGTAAACAGATTTGGAGAGCTGATAGGCTTTGCTCATGCAGGCATGACAGCAGAAGGTGACAACAGGTATGCCGGCATGTCAAAATGCGTACATGACTTGGTATTACCATGAGTTGGTTGTACAGTCTTCCTGTTGGTAGTCCAAAGCGTGCTCATGTTACTTGTTCTCTGGCCGTCACCAGCCTAGCCAGAGACGATCTGAAGGTCGAGATATCTTCACATGAAGTGATACATACTGCAGCCTGCAGGAAGCCTGCCTGGACCATCCGGTGGCATAGTGTGTTAATTTCATAGTGTTTAATTTCAGTTCCATGTGTGGGATTTGACCTGCAGGGTTCTTATGCAGAAAGTTGCCAAGGAGCTTCTAGGCATGCTGTCATGGCCGGCTGTTGCAGCCCGCCTTGCAGCAGCAGATGCGATAGTTGCACAGCTTGCAGCTGGCAACCTTGCAGCAGTGTCAGCAGGCAGCACCTTGGCATCTGGACCAGTGGGAGGTGTGCTGGGCACAACAGGTGCAGCTGCTGCAGCTGCTGGTCAGATGGCGGGGTTGAACCCGGAAGTTCTGCGCAAGATGATACAGGTGTGTAGCTTGTACAGCGGGGATCAATGCACAGCTTCCTGGCATACTTGACACCTGCCTTGCTCCAGCAGCATTAAATACTTGTCACACATGGGTCACTGGCGCTTCCCCCTGAGGTGAATCAGCTGTGGCAGCCTACATCATAACTGGTTTCTGCCATGTACCATGATGTGCTGGAGGTCCAGTCTGGTGATTTCATGCAAGCTCTCAGGACATGTATAATGGACCGAGCGCTTTCTGTGCCATGCTGCTGCAAGTTGTGACATGCATCTGTTGTGTTCTGTCACCAATTGCAGGTGCGGGAGGCTCGTCTGCTGCGTCAGCTGTCAGTTGTCATGAGGCGTGCATCAGCAGCAGGAGGATTCTTTGATGCTTGGATGAAGCAGAACAGTGATCTGGTGCAGGCAACAGCTCAGGCATATGCAGGTATGAGCACTTGAGGATCACAATACGAGAAGCTCTACGCCACCTAATGTGGTTCACATATCACAACACAGTATGCAAGCTCATGTGGGCAACCTGTCCTCTGTGCGTACTCTGAGTTGCCCTTGCTCTCCTGGGTCAAGCTCATGAACAGCGTTATTGCATTGCTTTTTAGCGCAGCTGTCTGTTGTATATCTCTCAACTGCGCTTTACTGTGGTTTGTTGGGGTTCAAGCTACCGTAGCTAGTCTGGTTGCTTGTCATGCCTTGCTTACAGAGCGAGAGGTCATGGAGGCTTGCATCAGGCAGCTAGAGTCCACCTCCATCAGTGCTGGCCTGCGGGACCTCCTGGCACCTCTGGTGACTCTGTTTGCAGCAGCAGCAGTAGAACGGGAGCTAAGCTGGTATCTGACTCAGGAGGTGGTGCCAGCCAAGGTATGTGATGACATGGGACTATGCAGGATGTGGCTGCATGATAGTTGACCTGGTTTCAAGGCAGTGACAAACTGCAAGTGGCATCCCTATACGGCTTGTTTTTGACGTACCAAGGGATGTACAGTTGCCTGTGGAAACAAGAAAACCTGAGTTAGAAGGTTGAGTACCATGTTATGTCTTCTGCACTAGGCCTTGGTGAATATATTTTTTACATAATGACAACAAGATATTTGTGAAAAGTGCATCAGATTCGGGTCACCTCAACTGTCTCCTTGTTTCGTCATTGGTACCATACAGGTTGGCCGGTTGGTGCCTGACTATGTCCGTCAGCTGGTTGCTGCCATCTCTCCCAATGCCCAGCAGCTGGCGAGTGCCTTTGGTATCCCAGACCGGCTGGTTGCAGCACCTATTGCTGGCAACTGGGAGGCGTACAATCAGTATGACAACCAGGGAGAGCTTAGGGGTCCTGTAGCATTTGCAACTCGATGACCATCATGAGCTGAAGCAGCAGACCAGTTTACTCTCACTCACCGAGTCGGGCATCATGTGATGTCGACGTGTGTGAAAATATGTTTCCTTCTGTACAATGTTCATTGCGTCCAGCATGGCACATAGTCACTGAGCAATGGCATCACAAGCCTTGTCGGACGGGCATTCAATGCCAGATATGGCAGGAACAGCGTGTTACAATGTATTGCCCATTTGGTTTGTATTTGTGCCGCCCTATCATAGGTAGCCTTCTTTCATGTGGTTGATCATCAGCCTTTGACAAGTTCGTGCTTCCGGCTGAAAGCCATCTTGTGACGTCATGTGCAGCCTGATGAACATCAATCTACAAGCAGACCCGCTCCGGTCATTATCATGAGTCCATGCATGCGTAGATAGTGCTCAGTCAAATCTTGACAGCAGCACAGCATTGTCTCAAAGATTACAAGCACCAACATGCAATTCAATCGTCGACTTGGCCTAAGCAGTAGCTGCCGCGTGTCAGAGACACAACCTGTGTATTTGTTCACACTGGCTCAGGGCCTGGCAAACCTCCACTGCAATCCTGATGGTTGAATGGTTCCAATGACACCAAATATACCACTCCCTCACCCACGAGGGCAGCAGGGGGATAGACAACAGGCAAGCACAAAATATGCAGCACGTGTGGCATACAACAGCAATATTGATGATCAGGGCCGCTGCTACGTCTACTGTTGAACATGCATGTACATGAAGTAGCAGCTACCCTCACGCTGAGTCCCTTCAGCCAGCCAAACACTCGGAACTGTTGTAGATTGGTAGGTATTAACTGCTTGAAGGAGGTTGGATAGGATAATCTAACCAAACAACTCCAGAATGCTGGCCCGGAGTTGGATGGCAGAAAAGCCCTTGCAGTGTACTCTGCTGCTACTGCTGCCATAACATGTGTTGACAGTCGCATCACAGTTCGTTCTTCATCATGTTTGCTGTATCTGTGGCTGTGTGCTGCATTTCCTGCTCCTTCTGTTGCACTGCCTTCAACAGACGCTGCTCTATACCTGCCATATCTTGTTGGCCTGGCAGTATGCCCAACCACCACATGAGCCCCCATATCAAGCACACATAAGCCATGATTTTGACAGCCTACATGCAGGCAGAGACAGAAGCAGTAAGCCTTTGAGCACCGGCAGCAGTAGCTACTTTTGATGCCTTCCAGGGGAGAGGGGAGCAATAAGCAGTCGGTGCATAACATGCTAGATGCACGTAAGCCATGTTTTACAACTGCAAGCTTCAGCGGCCAGTGCTACAAAAGCAAGTGTCAAGCTGGTGGTCAAGGGTGTAGGCGATCTCTCCCTTTCTTCATGCTACCCGTTGGCATCGATTGCTATTATCCTAGTCTTTGCAAAAGCTGCAATAGCAGACAGCTGTACTGAGGCTGAAGAAGCTGGTGCCATGCAAGCAGCCACACCTGCTTGAAGCTGTTGACAAACTCGTAACGCATTCTTTCCCAGAATTCCATCTCCTCTGGGTTCTTAGTCACTGCAGTGCGCTGCTGCTTGTGCTGTTGCAGCTGGGCATCCAGGTCCAGGATTCCTGCAGGAAACGCATGTATTTGGCACAGCAGCACGCACAAATCACATGTAAGCAGAAGATCAACAGCACCATGATGCTGTATGTAGCACTGCTTGTTGGTGCAGGGTTCAGAGAGAGATCAAAACACCAGAACCTCTACACTCTTCTTAGGAAATTTCAAAGTGCACACACGACAGTGCTCATCACCAATCACAAGCCAAGTTGCAGGCAACCTGCTTGCCTGCATCCTGGTTTGGACTGAACCACACTAGCTGTAACACAGCAGCACACAGCTCACTCCTATCCCTGTGCCTTACCTGCAGCATCGGCCTGTGGGGATTCATCTACCTCAATCTCACTGCTGACAACTGCAACAGGCCTGCTGAGAGACCCATTGTTGGTCCATTGTGCTGTTGGACCCTTCTGATCAATTTCCTGCTCAGGTGTCGTCGCAGGTAGCCCTGAGATGACTGCAACTGCCTTGGCCCTAGCAGCCGCTGCAGCAGCTGTCAGCCCCTCAACTTGCTTGGCATCCTGCTCCATGAGCTGTGACAGGGTTTCGCCTGGTTTGATCAAGATGTCTTGGAGCCCTAGCCGCATATTGCCACACTCCTGCATCACTGCATGGAACTTCTTCAGCTTTGCAGCAACTGACATGACTTGCCGATCATCTCGGTATCTGTGGTGATGAACACAACGATTGGTTCAGCAAGAAGCATCCAGGACCTGACAGCGCATTGCCAGCAGAGCCGGTTGGCCAGCATTCCCATGGCCACATGCCAGTATGTGTCTGCAAATCCTGCATGTACGCTGTTGTGAACAAACCCAAGATTCATATGCCTGTCACAACCCAGCCAGCCCCAGTGCTGCAAGCAAACCCAACTTTCACCTACTTTTCAAGATTATTGTGAACGGCCATCTCCTGCAATGCTGCTCGCACTGCTGGTTCTGAGGCATCCTCTTGAAACTGCTCATCAGACCTCAGGGCAGCAACCGCCCGGTAGCAGGTCAGGAGCTGATGGGCACGCCGCACCTGAGACAACAGAAAAGTGACATGTGTCAACAGAAATACAGCTTATTCTATAACGTGTCGACACTTGCTCAAGTGCCTCAACACTGCCGGCTTGCTTGTTTGGCTCACCAGAATTAGCGTGAACCAATGCAGTGCACAACCAGTGCATTGCAGTGCAGAACTAGTGTTAAACAGGGCAAAACAGCAACATCAATAAACATATGCTCACCTGCTTAATGCACTGGAGTGCATCCTGGCTGAGAAAATCCAGCTGTGACAGCTGTTCTTCTGACATGCGGGCAAAGGTTTCAACCTTTCTGCCTTGTTCTGTGGCATTCAGCAGTGCAAATTGGGCGCCGTAGGCTGCTACTGGGTCTGCAGGAGTGTCACCTGCTTTCACTGGCGCTGAGGGATGCCTCTTCTGTGCAGTACTGGTCTCCTTAGTGCTAAAAGTATGGCTTGCATCGCTGATATTGCGCATACTTTGAGCTGATTTGCTCTGAACACCAGGCTTGAAACCAGCTGCTTGTTGAAGCAGTGCACGCAACTGCTCAGCCTCGGCTTCGCTGCTTTGAGGTATAACCTCCCAGGCCTGCAAGTTGCCAGCACCTGCAGCTGCTGCATCAGCCTTGTGCTCCAGCAAGAGCTTTGCACATGCCAGTGACCCAGCCATAGCAGCTGCATGCAGAGGAGTGGCTGAGTCGCTGTTGGACATGTCATTGACCATGTCTGCTGCTGCAGCCTGGTTCAGCAGAAGCCCAAGGGTTTTTGCTTGAGCTAGACCTGCTGCAACATGTAGCAGAGTGTACCTGCAGCGATATTACGAGAAAGTAATGTAGAAGTAAAACATAGAGACAACAGCTTTTGACAACATCTATCTTGCATCCGCAATCACGCCTCTAAGTTATGAACACGAAGTTTTGCAAGTTGCAAAAACAGGAGTGGAGCAAGCGCCGCCAGAGCAGAAAGCTGTTGGCTGTTGAACGCTTACCCTGATGCTCTCCAACGCACATCAGCACCAGACTTGATGAGCATCTCAGCTGCTGCTACATGACCTCCTGCAACTGCTTCACCCAGGGCACTGAGGTATCGCTTGTTGGGAACATCTACTGCAGGTGATGCTGCCAGCAGGAGCTGCAGGCCATGGGCCCATCCTGTCCTGCACAGGGTAGCCATGATGTCAGCATGGGTAAGGGCGGTGATGCTAGCAGGTGCAGGAGTCACTTTCTCAAGGGACTTGTCTGTTGGACGCATCCACATGAGCCACTTGATGCGCATGCGAGGAGACACAAGAAGAGCAGGAGACTCACTGGTGTGATCCCCAGGTGCTGATCCTATGAACCATGATGCTGCAAGTGAGGCGTGGGGTTTGAACACCTCAAGTTGCAGTACAGTTCAGGTTGCTTACTTGGCGGCGAGATGCAGTGCAGTATCATCAGCTGCGTCTGCAGCATTCAGCCAGGTGCTGTGCTTGATCAGAAAACGCAAAACCTCCACACTCCTACCAACAGCTGCATAGTGAAGGGGCACGCGTGCTTGCGGATCTTCTGCTTCCAAGTCGGCTCCTTTGGTTGCTAGATATTGCAGAACATCGAGATGCCCATGAGCTGCTGCATAATGCACAGAGCAAAGGCCTTTCTTGTCCCTGACTGTGGGCTCTGCACCCCGTGAAATCAGTTCGACAGCCTGTAGAAGAAACACGTGACCTATTAGTAGCGTACTAGTTGCAAGACCAGTTATGTTGGCCTGATCAAGGACATGAGGAAAGGCATGACAAGGTTGTTCTTCAGTATGGAAGAGTACTTAGACGGAAGGCTTGCTTACGTCGGCGAGCAACCCACGGGCAGCTGCCCATATCAATAGTTCGTTCAGTTCGGCTTGGTCCTTGGCCTGCACGTGGCAGGACAGTCTGTTCGTGACAACTGGAAGAGCACATGGCAACCGACAACCGCTTTGCTCTGAGTTATCCTGGAGATCTTCAAACGTGTCTTGTAGATTCACTTTCGACACTCAAATGCTCTGAAGCAGCACTGACAACAAGCGTCTACCTCTTGCACGGCAGCATCCATGTCGAACTAACCCTACAGCCTGCTACTTGTGCCAGGCCACTGTCACCTGCCAAGTTGCACTTTGATCTACTGGCGTGTGTTGCGGGAACAAGCTAGGCTAGCATTGGAGTTGTCCGGTCGCTTGTACTTGCGGGTATTGCTCTGCCAGGTGTTTTTTCCACTGTGCATGTGGCTGCCAGCCTGACTGCAAACAAATTGTAAGAGTACCATTTTTATGCTTGTGAGAAGCTTATAGCGCCAGGACCATCGCAGATGCCTGGCACAGGCCTAGACAGCACTGACAAAGTCGAGGGCACTCACACGAGCATGGAAAAAGCGTCCGGGGGTGTTTAATATTGTTTATATGAGCTATCAAATCTGCTGAAACCACCTCTGCTGCTTATCAACGGTCACCCGGAGGGTAGCTTGAGGTCAATGATAGTACTCTTTTACCCATCCCAGTAGCTCTAAGAACGTCCGTATCTTCCGTGCGTGCTTATCACCAACATGCTGAAGGCAATCAGAGGTTACAAGAAAGGCTCACAAGGAGAGCAGGTGGGTCGACAACTCGAGATAAGCTCTGTGACGGCCAGATGCCTCTTGCAGCATCCATGGAGTACTCTGCTGCTGTGATTCTCACAACAGTAGTGCTGTTATCACGCTGCGCTGCTTGAAACCTTAGATAGACTCAAATGCAAAACAGGCTTCTCGCAGGCCCCATATGCAGTGTCTCTGTTTGCACTGGGTTTGCTGCAACATAGGGCAATGATGAAGAAGCTCCTGAAGAAGAGGTACATATTCAAAGTGACCCTGACCTTGATACACCTCCTCACGTCAAAGCAAGCATAAAGACAGATTTTCAGACCGCACAACTAGGGCCAACACACCCTAGCAGAATTCCGCCCTTTGCTCAGCGGTATGAAGGCGAGCAGCCTGAGGCATACGGCTTTGCATGGAAGGTGAGAATTGCACATGCTTCAGCATTCTGAGAGCTGCGTCCTGCAGCAAACTGTACCATCAGCTGCTACGCATATGACAATCTGCTTGCAGCAGGGTAACCCTGCGGTTGTCACTGCGCAGCATCCAGCAGTTGGTCTTATACCTCTGCATGTACCGCTGCAACACCTAGTGTCCAACAGGCACACCATAACACGCTGGAAACCTGCCCCAGATGCTGCCACACGTACCCTGCACGTACTACATACTATCTGCTAGCTCCAAAGCCTGCAAAGTAGTTGGTAGATGTTTACTTGCACTCTTTGCGACGTTTAGGTCATCATCAACGTCCTCATCATCTTTCCTTGGAGTCTAGTTTTGTTACTGTCATTCCTAGTCAACAAGTGGCAGCTCATCTTCAGACCGCTAGGTGCTGCTTTCTGGTGGGTGTGTATACTCCATCATTGCACATCATACGCATGTGTTCATCTCTGCAGTTGCTGGTTACTAAATGTTCCTAGCAGCAATATGAGGGCACACCAGCAGCTTATGGAGAGTTACTAATCCAGCAGAAAGCATTGCTACTACGTTCAGGTGCTGCGATTGATCTTTTGCTGCTGCAGGTGGCTCATAGACTGGCTGGATCAGCGAGTACCAACCCTAGTTGAATGGATGCTGTGGTTGATGAGCCAGATCAGCCTTGTGCTGCATGTCATTACAGTTGGGGTCAACCTAGGAGTAATCTGGGTAAGCTTATGTAGTGGGGCACTAGAAGCGAGAGAAAGGGCCTTGCTGGGATTTCTCAAAAGTTGCAAGACAGCTCTTTGCAGGCAACACGACTCAGGCACAATTGCAGGATAGACTGAAGCAAGCAAGGAACAATCCTGTATGCATGCGCAGCAACTGGAACTCATGTCAACCTTGTACCCCAGGGACCAAGGGGCATGGCATGTTGCTGGAAGAGCTTCTGCGCAGGACAAGCAGACATGCTTGCATCAGGTGTCCAAGGAACTGCTGCAACTTGCTTGGCGTAGTGAGAGGATTGACAAATGCAAATCATGCTGTTTGCCTGCAGATCATGTGGGACAATGGCAGCCACGCATCCCCTATTTTTATCATCGCTTTCTATGGCTTCTGTCACTACTGCAGCGCTGTGACGATGTTCAAAGAGCTTGACATGAGAGAGGCTGGAGACACGTACTTCACTGATGTTCTGAGTGTGTTCCAGAGGTTTCTGGATGTGCTGTTTTATGACATCCAGATGGTTGCCAGTGTGGTGCATGGCAATAGGATGCTTGAGGGCATGACACAGGTATGCTTTTATGTTGTCAATGCACTAGCAAGCCACAGCAAGATCAATACGCCGGCGGTTGCTAGCTGCACAGCGGCCAAGCCTTAGCTTCTAGCACACCCACATTGCCGGGATGATTGATGTACACAAACCAGGTGTTCATTGAAGTTATCTTGCACATGATGTATTGAACAGTATAATCTGCCCTCAGTGTACGCTGTATAGTATACTCAGCAGCTGCAATCTACCAATGCCGACTCTTACTTGGCTTCATCAAGCGACTCAGTTGCAAGCTGCTGTTCATCAACAGGTCATGTTCAAGGGGTATGAGGAGGCTCGTGTGGCACTGACATCCTTGTTGTTCTCATTGCCTTGTTGCATCATCATGGGGGTGGAGTATGCTGTCTTCATGAACGGCAAGCTGAAGACAGTGAGTCCTGCCATGTGCACTAATCTGTAGTTCCCTCCAGTCTTGCATATTACATGCAGGAAGCCGAGCACATGCCAGGTGCCAAAAGCTGGCAGCTTTTGCATGCTTCTGAGCTAAGCCGTGACCCTCTGCATACTGACGATAAGGTCTGCCAGCTTATCGGCAGTGTTCTTGTCCGGTTGCAGGATGTCAGGGACTTGAACCTGCTGAGCAGTTGGCATGATCAGCTGTATGCAGCTTTGTGCTTCAGTGTCATCAACTGTGTGGAGAAAATGTTCAGGTGTGGTGAAGTCTAACTCCCAAAGCACCTAAAAGCTTGTATTCGTGCAGTTTGAATCAATACATGTGCTGTTAACACTGGCCTATGGATGCCACGGCGTGTACCTGCTGCATTGCTTCCAAAGCCAGTCTGGGCCAGTCTGTCTGCACAGTAGACACTAGCTAGCATCTGCTGCTGGTGATTATTAGCCCCTGTGTTGGGTAACTTGGCTTGCTCAAAAGCTCTGAACAGAGTGCCAAGTGTATGCATGTATTGGTGTCATTGAGCTCCTGCCTGCCAGGCATGTCGGACATTACTTTCCAGCACCGTGCCGACAGTCGGTCTCTATGGCTGCAGGTTCAGCATGGTTGATCCCTGGATGCATGAAAAGGGAGATGGATTCCCACTGCTGTATGTGCGATCACATGCTGCACGTCTGCCTGGTAGTCTAGTGAGGGACTTCTTGGTGCGCTGTAAAGTTGCACTGGCCGAGAGCCAAGGCAAGTTGGTGCTCAAGGTATGCCATGCAGGGTTCAACTGAGCTGAGCACTCCAATTCAGTGAAAGCAGCAGCTGCCGCAGCTTACTTGTCAGGCGTATAGCATACATCCACGTATCATTGGGGTGCTTTCAGCGCCCGTTGCAAATCATCAAGCAAGCAACATCTTTTCTTGCTTGGTTGATGGGAAGGTGCAACAAGACACCGTGATCGGCTGCCATGCAAGCAGTGCTGCCTGCAAGCCTGCTTTCGCTGTTCCCATGTGTGCGTTTTTTCATGTTGCTGCTGTTGACAGAATATGTACAGTCACTATAGTCAGCAAGTGAAGGACACATCCCTCAGCCTGGCAGATCCTCACAAAGCATACCTGCTGCGGAAGGCCATGCATTACTTCAACACAAGGCTCAAGTTCAAGGCAAACATTGACCTGTTTCCAACAAGCAAGCCGATTATACAGGTAGTCATCCCATTGCCAGGGTACTGCATGACCTGCGGTGCCTGGCACATCACCCTCATGCTGTGTGCAGATGATCTAGGGCCATTGTTTACAGTACGCACTGGCGCAACATCGCAGTGGATGGCAGTGACATCGCCACAGATGATTGAATGGATGGTGCAACATGTGTTTACTTGGGCCTGCAAAACAAGTGAATGTGTGTTGCACACACAACCTACGGCATCTGCCACAGGCCTGCATGTGCTGCATGGTAACGTTCATGTTGTGCTGCTTGATATTTCAGGAACTGATTGCAGAGGAGATCAATCCAGGGCTTCAGCTCAGTGCTATGCTGCCTGATATACTATTGGATGCATCAAACCTCACCACCCTCAGCCTGGCTGGTAATAATCTAGATGACACAGCTGTCTGCGGCGTTATGGCAGCACTGGCAGCCAACCAGGACATACAGCTGCAGCACTTGAACTTGTCAGGCAATCAACTGCTGGCTCAGGTGGGCACTGTCAGTTGCAGGACATCTGCACTTTTGGAGAAATGAAACGTCCGCCGCATGTCACACTGACAGCTTACAAACCATGGTACAATGATGGATGTCGATCTGCTGCAGTGTGGTGTCAATCCTTATCTAGCATTCATATGTGGCGAATGTCTTGATGCAGGGCACTGCTGCAGTGTCGAGCTTGTTGAGCACCAATCAGAGTATCTACAGCCTCAGTTTAGCTCATTGCCCAATGAAAGATGAGGGAGCGATGGCACTGGCTGAAGCGTTGAAAACCAACATAGCGCTTTTCCAATTGGACTTGTCAAACTGTCAGGTGGGCTAACAGGGTTCTGACCCTAAACCCCAAAACCCTTTAGCTGAAACAGAGCGGCAGAAAAGTAAGCCGAAATCATGCTTTGACTTTCCTTGACAAAGAAACTGCCGGCCAGGCAGTAGGCTATACCCAGAGCACCGCCGCAGGCTGCTGGTTCCTGCATCATAGCTACTTACTGAGCAAGTTTCTGAACCAGTGAATGCTGGCATTGACCTAGCTTGATAAACTGCACCAAGTAGGACTCTACAAGAATAATTCCATGTACAGGCATGCAATGACAAGTACTGACTCAGTACCACTATATTGGTGGTGCAGCCTGTACTACTAGTATGGTCAGCAGGTGTCATGCTCAGTGAAAACATCATTGCTAAGCTTCATGTGCAGTCACACACTGTGGCTTGCTGACTTGGCTGCAGATTGGTCCTGAGGGTGCCATTGCTTTGGCAGCTGCTCTGAAGGTCAACCCAGTGTTGTCAAAGCTCAGCATGGCCGGGACCAGAATAGGTGGGCATGCAGCATGACATACAGCATGTCGTTTAGGCCCCTGCCTGCAGCATTCTGTGAGGTGGTCCCGTCATCTGTTAGATATGATGGCAACTTGTGTGTTGAATAGACAGGGCTGCTACAGTGCATGCGCACCTGTAGCAACCAGCTTCCTCTGCATGACAGGATTGCTCAAGGAAAGCTCCATTATTTTTCACTGGTACTACGGTGCTGCAGTTGCTAATACCAGCAAAGGCATATATCTTCAGCACTGCATTGCTATATGCAAATAGCTGAGTTTATGTTTCGGACTCTAAGGGGTACCCTCCACTGCCCAGTGAACAGTGTGGCTGATATCTGTGTTGCAAATGCTGCATTATCAGGCAGTACCGGTTGTGAAGCAATCTGCAAAGCACTCAAAACTGCTGCCAGCAGTGGGCTGAAGGAGTTGGACTTGAGTCACACAGCCCTGGATGACAAAGCAGCATCAGCTATTGCAGGTCTACTCAACAGCAGCAGGGTTCTGGAACGGTTGGCGCTTACACATACAAACATCACAGATGCTGGGGGTCAGCTTATCTGTAACGCATTGCAGGTACGTCATTGCCATGCTTCACTGCTGCACGGTATCAACATGTTTTAAAAGATGTCAAATTTGAGGTCGACTTTGGGCAGAACTTGCCAAGTCCTACAAACATTTGGAATGGTTCACAAGCACATTCCCATGTCTTGACAGCATAGCTCTGGGTGGAGGCCACAGTGCAAAACATCCAGCTGTACTAGGCATTTTGTTTGTTGCACGGCTAACTCGTCTACATGGTGTACACATGTGCTGAAGCCATAGACATCGTGCTGCAGTTTAAGCCAAAGCATTGCGACCCTGGCAGTACACCATTGCGAAATTGATAACCTCTTGTGCTGAGGTGTAGCAGTGATGTATCAGCACCATACACGTATACTATACTGAATTGCAGGTTCTGCTGCTGCCTGAGTGATCATGTGCTTGATCTTGCTTTCCTGGATGCAGAACAACACCGTACTGCACACAATTGATGTCAGTGACAACATGTCTATGGACAAATCCTGGCAGAAGCTACTGAACCATGTTGTGAAGGGTAGAGCCAGAGCATGAGTGCATTATTTACGTACACATGTATATGATGCCATGGTGTTCATGTTACAAGAGGAGAGTAAACTATATTCTAGTAGGCCCTGGCTACACACAGCCAGTGACGCGACCGATTATGTGTATGATCGATTTATGTGCATCTGCAGTCATATGTTGCGGCATCGTTCAAAGCATTCAGCGAGCTTTGGTGGTTTTGTCAGTTGAAGGCCGATTGATGGTCACCCAAGC
>LWCB01015479.1:0-13215 GCA_001630525.1 Coelastrella sp. M60 | reverse complement strand
TGTTGACATCGTCTGACCCCAGGCACAAAGTGCATCACGTCCACTCGCACAACGATTGCTCAGATATCTCAGGAATATGCTCACATGAACCCCCGAGCATGTTCCAACTGTACAGTAGCATCACCTGTGCAGCTGCCGAACTTATGTGCATCATGCTTTTTGCCTGAAAGTGTTGGGTAGATTATTCAAGGCAAGGCAAGTGTGTTTTGAACAACAAAACGGTTTCCCTGGTGCATGGATCTTTGCAGGCGCTACAGAGTTACTACCGGCCCTGGCCAACTATATCCAGAAGGTTGTCATTGAAGTGCTGAAGCAGCTCGCAGCATCCACAGACAGTTTTGTACAGCAGCAGCAAAAGCAGCAGGCACTCTTGCAAAACAGAGAACACCTTGCATCTCAGTTTGATGCCGCATTCTGGCATGTTAACGGTATTCAAAGCTTGTGGGTGGTTCTTGTGACGCTGCCGCTGCTTCCAGCAGACCAGCTCCTCAAACAACCAGCATATGCTGCTGCATTACCAGCTGTCATCCACCTTGCCGCGGTTGCATTGCCCTTGCTTGGATCGGTGTTTGATCTTCCACTTGGATGTTCCTCAAGCAGCGTCAGCAGCAACAAGAACAGAAACCACATACCATCAGCAGCAAACAGTCTCATCCTTTCCAAGATGATTTCACACACTCATGACGTTGCAGACATGGCAGTGGCTATCAGCAAGCAAATTGTATCAGCAATAGCAGGTATCGGCAGAGATCTTCTTGCTGCAAGCAAACACACCAGTCTAGTGTCCCACTGGGAAATATGATATTTGTCACCGGATCTGCAGCAGCATCTCACCCAAACTCTCTTGTCTGATAAGCTGCCTGAGCTGCTGCTGATGTCATTGGCCCACCAAGCAGCAGGGTTGCACTCAACGTCAATCAGTGCAGTGACCACAGCTACAGCAGCAGCGGAGTTCACAGATCAGCAGCAAGCAACACCTGGCACCCGGCTGCACCAATGCCAAGGACTACTGAACAGCCACAAGTCCCTGATCAGGGCCCTAAGACTACCAGTCGTTGTCAATTCTTGTGAGGAGGTCAACCTGTTTCATGATACGGAATGCCAGAATGCTGCCAGGGTGTTAAGTGCCGCCCTTGATGTACGCCTCAGGGCAGTGCGAGGCAGCGGCAGCAGCAGCGGTGACAGTTTGGCTGGCACTCATCTTGGTAGTACAATTCACAGTCACTGGCAAGTGGCAGCTCGCTTGCTTCCTCCTAATCACTTGATTTTGCCAGCTGTCAAGACACTCATCGAGATAGTGCTACTGTTGCCTACTGGTGACATTCTTACTCGTGTTGCTTGTCTGGATGCCATAATGCTGCTACTAGAGGCTTCCGAGTCAGCAGCAACACCACGTTCTTCAGCAGCAGGTGTGTCTAATGTCACAGCAGCAGCAGCAGCAGCAGAATCAAGCGTTGCTGCTGAAAAGCAACCATCTGCTGCTGTCAGAGCAGCTGATGCAGCAGCCTGTGCTTGGCCAGTGCTACCAGCAGCAGTAGCAGCAGGACTGCTTCATCCTGTAGTACAGCTGCTGTCACGGGCTGTGATACAAGCTTTGAAGGAGACTGAGCCTGGACAGCAACAGCAACAGCAGCAGCAGCAGCTGCGCGCTGATTCAAAGGGCATAGACCTACAGGAATTGCGTACAAGGCTTCTTCACCTCTATGGGAGGCTTCTTATCACTGTCTGCCTGGCAGGTGAGCAATCGGTCTGGTTCTACAAGCGTTCTCCACTATGTCGTCAACATCATATTGATGTTGAAGATCACAGTGTGCACAGGCAACGTCACTGTGTTCCTCAGGCATTTACAACCAGTTTCCAGTTTTGTTGGTGATAATCCCACAAGGGTTCAGTGGGTGCCCTGCTTCAGTGTTGCATTATACCAATCTAGGGTTCCCCCCACACATGTCATGTGCGGTATGAATGATTTGCTGATCATCACTGTATAAAGCCTGGCTGTTTTTGCCTTGCCCTTCAGTTGAGCCGAAGCACATTGCTGCTGCCATGAAGTCTGACCCTGTCATTCCTCTTGTAGCGATAGAAGCAGTGTTACGATTTGAAGCAGAGGCATCAAGATCAGATCGCCGCCTTATACTGAATCATCATGATCAGCCCCCACACCATCACGATGATCATCATACCAATCTTCTTGGGCAGCGACGATCTGAGGCATCAGCAGCAGCAGCAGAGTCAGACGGCAGCAGCTGCAGCAACTCATGCACTACATGTCCCAAACATGTGGATCAGTCTGCACTACAGCTGCTGCCATTCTTGACCCAGGTAGTCTCTACCATGGCTGAGATTGCAGAGGGCTCACCACACTTGTGTGCCCAGCCTGGGGCGGGTGTGACAGGCAGCCAACAGGGTTTAGGGGATGCTATGTCAGACTCTGACATAGCAGGATGTTCGGGTGTCGGATGTTCGGGTGAGGGTTTGCTGTCTAGTAATAAGTGCGGCCAAAGTTGGGTACTTGGCTGCAGAGCAGCATAGCCTATCAAAGCAGCAGGTAGAGTTGGTAACTAGCTTGGAGAACAAGACTGTAACAGCAGCTGCCAGTAGTCTGATATCTTCAACAGTAAGCCTTCAGCAGCAGTCTGACTCAACGGATGCAAAATCTGCAGTAGGGGATTGGTACACAACGGGCACCAAGTCTATCGCAGCCTTTGCAGACATGCTCAGCAGCAATTCTTGCCAGCCTGAGAACCCCCTTAGTATTAGCAGCAACAGCAACATTGGTGGCTCCCGGCGCCTGGTTTATGATGTAAACAGATATGACGTCGGAAGCATGTGTTGCCTTTCTCTGATTATGCTTTTGAAGGCTGCAATTGCAGTTGCAGCTTATCAAGTGCCAGAGCCAAGCAGAATAAGGCCCATGCTTGAGCAAAAATTCTTATCACCCAGTGCAGATGCTTCTGCAGAATTATTCCTTGCAGATGGTCAAGGTGCAAGTGCATGTTCCGCAACCGTTGCTGTTCCAGAACACTTGATAGATACAGCCACACCCAGCTATATGGGAAAGGTTTTGAGCTTTATAAAGAGCATCACTGACCGGTTGGGAGATGTGTTGCAGCTTGCACATGTTGAGGCTCAGGAGCGGCAGCAGCCGCTTGCAGTGCCTACACAGGGGCAGTGCGATGCACCATGGCAGCACCTACCAGGGAGGCACACTTTATTGCGTCAACAACAGATTAAGCAGTTGCAGCAGCTTGGCGCAGAAACCTTTGTGCACTGCCTTGATGTTTGCAGCATGTACGCCAAGGTTGTTGGTAAAGGCTTGGACATGGACTCATCAAGCAACAATGCACGGCATAGTCTGCACATGGCGCCATCTGCGATTCAGGACTTATAGGATTTCCACCAGAAGCTGCAAGATCTTGCAACATCTGTACTGGTTGAGTTCCCTGTCCCCTTTTGCTGCAACAACCCTAGTTGTGTTAACCTGTCCAAGCTGAGTGAGCATCAGCTGGTATCTGGTAAGGCTTGTGCGTGTGGAGGGTGTAAGGTGGCCAGGTACTGCAGCAGAGAGTGTCAGAAGCAGCACTGGAAGCAGCACAAGCCAGTGTGCAGCATCAAGTGATGCCGGCCATGGGAGATTGACTCAGTGGCTGGTGTCGGTCATTCTTGCTATGTGTTGCCGTGTTGGCAGTAGAGATATGGGATGTGATATGATGTCGATAACATGCTTGTTCTGAACTTCATGGTCATGTGTCAAGCGTATCATGCAACACAGTAGTCAGCTCACTCGATACTGGTGGTATTCAAATTGCTGAAGGCCTACTTTGAGGTGTGGGGTGTCCGCTCTGGATGGTCATTAATTTGTTGAAGTGAAGGGTGATGGGCCATCACTGACGGCGTCTAGTGATATGATGTATCTCCCAAATGAGCGGTATTCTGCATTGTAATCACAGTGATCCCAGGCAGCTACCAACGTAGCTTGAAGGCTTTCACTTACTACAACAAGTTGTGTCAAAAGGTTACGTGAGGAAGCGTGTTGAATCCAACATTGAAAGCGTTCTCTCTAAGTGTCTGTCTATCTTTATGCAAGAATGATAGGCCCTCAGCTGCCTATGACATCAGTCACGACATTGCAGTGTCGCCCCTTGGACGAGCTTCCTAGGCAGGCCTGTCATATTCACAGTGAGCATCCATGCCGCCAACGGAGGCACAGCACAAGTGTCATAATCAAACATTTACAATTTACTGGGTCCAATGCTGTCAAGAATACTAGTGCAGCTTTAGTATCCGTCGAAGCCAGGCATGGCCTCGGAGCGCCCGACGGAGAGAACTTCTGCCACATGTGGCTCTGACTGCATATCTGATTCGGAAAAACGCAGAGTAAAACGTTACATTGAGGTGCTGACACAAGTCACTTGTGCTGGGGATGTTGGCTTGTTTGCATTCAGTCGGTGGGCAGCGACGTTGAACAAAGTTTCACTCAGTCGCTTGCTCGCAGCAGGAGTGTCTGCGAAGGCACTCGACCATGAGCACCATGTTATACGAGTTTTTTTCACAGCTTTAGCACACGTGCTGGACCTGCTTGTACAGCATGCAGCAGCAAAGTCTGGGCTGGAGCTCCTGAAGGACAGTACTGCTGTGCTTATAGCACGTGAAGCAGCTGTGACACGTGTGGTCATCAACCTTTGCCGTGATACCAGGACGTTGGTCTGTTCAGAAGATGCAGATACATCCTACAAGAGGGAGCAAAGCGTGTTCTTGCTGTCTCTGTTGCCCTTGGCATCAACACGTGAGTGGTTTGTGTCGTTCACAAAAAACACATTGAGTTGACAACTTGTGACAACTTGAAGTGCCGTTATGGTACTCAGCACCAGCAGTTTTCATCTATAAGTCAGGAGGTCCTCAACAATTGATTGAGACTTGACTAAGATGGTCAAACTGTCAGCAAGTCATTGACTTCCATCATTTTGACATATAATTTTATAGTAGAGAGATAATTGTGCAGGGCTGCTCAAAGATGAGCGACCACAAAATTGTAGTTCATGTTGAGCAGCTTGTTGCACCCTGCATCATCAATGGCTATTCAACCATAAACTATGCTACCAGCGGCTGGCCTTTCGGCAGTAAATGTGGCTTGAGACATCTTCAACCTCTCACACAGATTGTTGTGCCTGGTTTCAAACCGCAGTGTTGTTGCCGGCACTTACTCGCTTCAGTCAACACCTTGCAGACATCACTGGACTTCTTGGCAGCCAAACAGATCTGAAGATGAGCCAGACATCCCAGCAATCATTAGAGCAGGCATATCGGCAGAAACGCCTGCTGGTTGAGCTGCTGCTCAAGTACAACAGCCTTGGGCCTTTGACCCATGAGGTACTGCACTTGTGTCATGTATTGCTTGCGAACTTTCTAAGCAACCCATCGCAGTACGAGATCCCAGGGTCAGTTGTAAAGGGACTGCCAGCTCTAGTACAGTTGACTGCCGCTGCAGCACCAGTGCTTTGCAAGGGTTTAGCACTAACAAAGGTCCTCGATGCAGCTGACAGTACCAGCAGTAGGGGCGGTTCACGGAGTGCAGTGGCTCTGCAGCACAACACACCGGATTTTCTCACGTTGTTGCTGGATTTCACTGACATCTCTCTACACTTTAGTGAGATTGTCTCAGCAGTAGTGGCAGTGTCCCTACAACAAGCCTTTACTGCTGCAATCAGCACTGATGGACACCACCACCACCACCACCACCAGCAGCAGCAGCAGCCAGAATACTTGCCTGGCGAAAAGCGCAACAAACTATTGCTGATGAGCAAATTACCAAAAGTGCTGCTGTATGCTTTGATTCGTCAAACTGCAGCATTAAAAGCTTCTGTTGAATTGAGCAGATCAAAGGAAGGTGCTGACAGATGTGGACAACGGGACTACACAACAGCAACACGGTGGCATGCGCAGCAACAGCAGCAGCAGCAGCAGCAGCAGCAGCAGCAGCAGCAGGAGCAGCATGCTCACAAGGTACAGGGCAGCCACGGAAACCTGCTCAGATGTTTGGGCTGTCTATCTGTTGATGAACACATTTACGCTGAAGATTATAATGTTGAGGTGTGTTATTCAGTGCTCTGCCTGTTACATTCCTGCCTAGAGCGTAGGCAGCAAGCTCTGGCGTATGGCAATGATGCTTCTGCTGCTGCTGGCTGCAGCACATGTGGCACTATGAACAGCAGCACCAGCCATAGCCAGCCAAAAAAGACTGCAGAACCCCATGACCTGCTAACTGACCACTCACAACTCCTCTATACAGTAAAGACGCTGGCAGAGATCATTCTGCTATTGCCTGTCGAAGAGGTCCGGATTCGTGCCAAGAGCCTCAAGATAATTACATTGTTGTTGAGTATGCCAACAGCGGCAAACACACCAGCCACAACTGGTGTAGCAGTGACAGGTGGCTCTTGGCCAGTGTTACCAGCAGCAGTAGCAGCAGGACTGCTGCATCCTGTAGTACAGCTGCTGTCGCGTGTTGTGATACGAGCTCTGAAAGAGACCGAGCCCCAAAAGCAGCAGCAGCAGCAGCAGCAGCAGCAGCAACGAGGGCAGCAGCAACAGCAGCAGGTTGCTGTGAACTCGCAGAAAACGGTTTCTGGAGAAGGCATTCAATCATACTGGCAAAGAGCAGATAGGAGGTCAATGTTGCACCATTACGGACTGGTGTTATTGGCAGTCTGCCGTTCAGGTGAGCGCCCTATTACTGATCTTTTGCCATCATGATCAAGGTTTGTCTCATCATCAATACTTTGCTTGCAACGTAAATATCTGCCTTTTACAAGCATCAAACTTCAAGAACGGGGCCTAGTAGTACTTTGACATCAGCAAACTGTTTTTTTGCCATGACAATTTTTTTTCTACCCTGTTCGTGGCCATGCTTGCAATCTACATATTCATCTTGAGTACTACCCTGCGACAGCGTGAACAGCGTGATTTTGATTAGTAGACAAAGTTGACATTTCAGAACCTGCTCCGTTCGGCTTGGGTGTGTCAAGTAACTGTCAGGGCTGGTTTTGAGTGTGCAGATCAGACGCCGTACGGCGTGCATTGGCATTTGGAGCTGGTGATGTCACACATAATCATTATTATCAAAGTTTTCTACGCATGCGTAGACATCAGTGTTGCCGCTCTTCCTTTTCTGCTGCAGTTGAGCCGAAGCACATTGCTGCTGCCCTGAAGTGTGACCCTGTCATTCCTCTGGTAGCAATAGAAGCGGTCATCAGAGCTCAGGCTTGTCACATGGTACCAGGAAACAGCTCCGCTCAGCAACATCATGCAGCAGCAGGGGCAGCTGACTGTGCTGATCATACAAAGCAGCATACTGCAGCGCTGCTGCTACCATGTGTGTCCAAAGTGCTCCAGGCCGTTTATGAAATAATGCAGATTCATCACTTCTGTGCCCTGCTCCTGGAGAATGAAAAAGACATGGCAGCCTCAGCGGCAGCTGTACTTGCCAGAATCTTTGGCCTTGCTTCAACTGCAAGTAAACTGCAGCGCTTAGCAGCAATGCAACAGCACCATCACTGCGCAGTGCGCAGTCCATCAAAAGCGCAGACAGTATCTGGAGAGCAGCAGCCTGAGCACATGGTGAGTCCTTCAAGTGGCACGCACTTGGAGGCTCAATCAGCTGAAGTAGATGGTGCACACAAGTGCATGACCCCCTTGGCTGCAGTAGTCGGCATTGCAGAGGTCTTCCACGGTGTGATGGGCAACACTGTCAGCACCATCAGCACGTCTGGTTCCGGGATGATGAGCAGATCAGTTGAGCCTCTAGCCCCCTGACAGGTACGCTGCTGCCTGGAGGGCTGCTACATCTGGACCCAATCTAGGTCATTGTTCTGAGGAGGGGTTGCAATTGACACACCTGATACTGCCGGCTTGGTACTCGTTTGTATACTATCAGGTTGGTCACTCAAGTGCGTGTGTCATGTGATGCCCTGCTCTTGAAAACTTTCAAGTTTGCATGCGCAGTGTACAAGCATGCAAGTTGTCTTGTTTTTGATTGTTCAACAAGAGTCTTAAGCTTGGCATTCATGCAAATCACACTCTGTTGCCTGTATGCCCAGCACATGGCATGTGTGCATGCAATGTACTGCTACATAATCATTATGTATACATGATACACAGTGTACAGGTGTATTGAGCATTATGTATACATGTATATTGAGCATGTGTCGTGTCTCAAGACACAATGACGGTTGTCAATGGTTGTTGATATGTGTATGTTGTTGATTTGAAGTAGGTTGTAGCGCCAATGGCCCATTGAGGCACATGGTATCTGGATGGTGGAGTATCACACGTTGTTCGACATCACTGTACCACAGTTACCGTACCTGTGACTGTGACAGCCTGTGCTGACGACACAATTGGCAAGTCGGACTTGGAACAGCGTTAACTAATGCTTAATTGCTGAACCACATTGCATGCCGTAATGTGCCATACCGCACTGGGCCCTATATATAAGGATTACACTTAGGTGGGTTTGCTTGTTTGTTCAAAAGTTTTTACACTTTGGTGGTGGACCCTGGGTCCAAGGTAGATAAGGACCTCACTTACCATGTTCATCTTGGTCATTATCATTTTCATTGATAAAAGACTGCGATCGTCACTGCGCCAGTCGCAGCTCCTTGCATCAGCCAGTGCAGGCATCCCTATGGCATCAAGTCTATACATATTGTTCTGTTGTCGGGTTGACGTCGGCTGAACGAAGCTCATATGAAGCGATACAAGATCTTCAGGAGCATATGTATATGCCCATTGAATTCAAGTTAGGTGTTTGCATTGAGTGATGCGTCTTTACAATGGGCCTGACTGTTCTGGGCTAGCTGTGCGATTACGTAACGTCGACCGGTTAATCAGAAGTCTGAAGGTAAGCAGTTGGCGCGCCAAGGTATAGAGTACACCAGTCCTCAGGATGTGCAGAGCTGTTGTAAAAAGTAACTATAAACTCCACAGAAAGTAATCTTTTTCTACGGAAGTACCTGATCCTATGCAGTCCGCATGCTGATAGTCTGTCCGCAGAATGGAAAACGCACTTGCTCATCCATCCTGTAGCAATACTTCGCACCCCAACAAAAACAAACTGCAACGTTGTATACGTCTGCTGAAGTATGTCGCAAAAGCCAGAAACATCAGCATGTTGGTCACCAAGCTTGAAGCATGCACAGTGCCTCGAATTGACGACGCGCTCAACGAACTAATGTCGAAACAACCAATGTGGTGGAATACTGTGCTTGAAACAGGCTTTGTAAATCTGTTGGCCGCAGCAACGGCCCGTATCATGGATCTGGTTGCGGTAGACTGTGGAGCAGTAGCTGTGCTGAGCAGTAGCTCTGTCGCTGGCACTTTGGATGAATTCTGCGTTGATACAATACGGCTTTTAACTTTCCTCCTGTTGAGTCCTGACGAGGAGGCCCTGATGTCTTCAGAGACGAGGGACAGCTTGATGACAGAGCAGCTACAGCAGACAGCAACATCAGGTGCCAAGGATCAGTCCTGCAATGGTTGATGCAGTCCATCGCTGGCTTCTGCACGGTGCAACAAATGTCAAGCGATGTGGAAGTGTCATGGGCAGGTCACTGAACCAACAACAAACCCGCTGAATGCTTGGGAGGCAGTAGTTGTAGGCTCGTCACATGCACCTGTTGACCTTTGGCGTCATGATAGACTCTGCATGTAGTTGATTGGCTAATGGTAGATTGCTGCACAGCTTAGCCTCTATGAGTCTTATTCTCGATCACATAGGCACTTGCTTCATCAGTGCTGTTTGCTGAAGAAAATGCCTGAACACACTAAACACATACTGAAGCAAATGTTGTGTATACTGCTTCATATCCTTCAGGTCTGCTGCCTTCACTGGCAAACTACAGCCAACACGTTGTTGCTGTGGCTGTGGAGCAGCTTGCAGCTGACACGGACAAGTACCTGCAGCAGCAGCAACAAGATAAGCATCAATCAATGAAGCAGAAACATCATTTAGCTGACAAGGAGAGATCTAAGCTCATTGAGCAGCACTACTGTGCAACACAACATGTGGCCAATCTGCTGATCATGTGGTACAGGCTGGCTGTCCTATCAACATCATCAGAAGTAAACACAGTAATCAGCCCATTCATGCCCAGTGCGATCAAACTTGCAGCAATAGCAGTCCCTCTGCTTAGTAAGGGCTTGAGCTTGGCAAACTTTGGTACGAGCATGAGCAGCAGTAGCAAACAGCACAGCACCAAGTTTGCAGCTGTCCTGCAACACTACCACAACCAGTACTGTCGGCTGCTCAAAGATACAACAGGAGTGGCCCGTGATTTGAGCTATGTTCTGACCAATATCATGTACAGTGAACTTGTCACAGCAGCCCCAGCTGATTGTACAATAAGCCAAGACAGCAGAGAGCCCCCAGAACAGCAGCAGCATGTACTACTTACAAGGCAACTGCCAGACATGCTGCTGATCATGTTGAGTCACCTAGCTGCAGCCTTGCATGCAACAGCACTGTCAAAAACAACAACAGCATCAGTAGCTGGGCGATCTACAGCTACAGCTGGCGGCAGTGAGCAGCAGTGCAACAGCAAGCAGCATCTGCAGTTTGACAACCACAAGACCCTGTTTGCTGCTCTGGGTGTCCCCACAGAACTGCATACAATCAGTGCTGGGGCGACCGAGCACGTTAATCATCTCTGCCATGTTGGGATCTCGCTTCTGCGAAGTGTCGTTAAGCAGCGCTGTGACATGAAGGCGCAGGACATCATGGTCAACCCCTGTGACAGCAAAACCACTCAACAAGCTGGCCAGCAGCAGCAACAGTCCTACAGGACTAGTCACCCCAGTTCACCATTTCCTGAGCACTTGATTGTTCCAACTGTGAAAATGCTGATTGAGATCATGTTACTGTTGCCTGCTGATGAGGTAACCACCCGGGCTGTCAGCATGGAGCTCTTGATGTTGCTGCTCAGGTGCGGAGCAAGAACAGCAGCACAGCACACAGCAGCACAATCAACAGTGGATGTTCAGGGAAAGAAACCTGCCAGAATTTCTTACATAAGCGCACAGCTTTCAAAGATCATCTGGCCAGTACTACCAGCAGCAGTTGCAGCAGGACTGCTTCATCCTGTAGTACAGCTGCTGTCACGAGTTGTGATACGAGCACTGAAGGAGACCGAGCCCCAGAAGCAGCAGCAGCAACCAGTGAATGAAAACAAGAAGCAGGGTGGCGTACTTGATGGCCTCAAAGCCCATGATGGGGTTCTCCTGTTACATTACTTTGGCGATCTGTTGATCACAGTCTGTCAGTCAGGTAAGAAAGACAGCTGCTTAGCTTTGAGAGCGTAGACCAGTTCTACATGATGCTCAGGCAGCTATACACATACTGCTTGGTTCTTTTTTTACGTCTATATGCTCCTTAGAATCCAAAGGCTTCCTCGCCTTCAGCTGGTAAGGAGCATACCACATGGTTTGTGATGTACCCAGCTGACATGATTGTTATGGTGTCACACCACACCAGTAATGCACCTTGAGCAACATCCAGCAACGTGACCATTTGCTGTTGTTGTGCTGCTCTGCAGTTGAGCCTCGTCACATTGCTGCAGCTCTGAGGTCTGACCCTGTCATTGCTCTGGTAGCAATAGAAGCAGTCATCAGAACTCAGGCTTGTCAGCTAGCACCAGACAACAGCGATCAGCAGAAGTCCAGCGGTCCCACATATGGCCAGCAGAGCTCCCAGCCCAGCCCAGCAACAGCAGGAGAGACGGGTACAACTTCTGAAGCTTCCATGGCCTACGACCCTCTTGAGAACAGAGAATACATTGCAGTGTCTCTCCTTCCCTTTGTCAGAGTGATAGTTGAAGCAGTAGACTTGTTGCTGGGGAACCAGCAAACGAGTCCATTGTTATTGCAAGCAGTGGACATACCAGCATCACAGCTGAGCGAGCATATGATACAAGCAGCTACAACTGCCGCGTTGCATGACCTTTTTGTCAAAGTGTTCAGTCTGATGACAACGGCTAGTAAGGTTGCACGGTTAGCAGCATCACAGTGGGAACAGCAGCAAAGTGCACCTCAGGACCAACATTATGATGCAGCATCAGCAGTGCTGAAGTCACAGATTGCTGCTTCACGTGTGCATGATTGGTATCTCAGCAGCTCATCTGCAATTGCAAAACTTGCAGACGTCCTGAGCGGACTTCAGTACAATTCTGGCAGTCTTTCCAACAACGTACTGTCTACAGTTACTAGCAGTAGATGCACAGCCAGCAACAGCAGTACACCTATGAGCAGCTTGTCACAAAGTTTTGGCAGCCTGCCCCTTGTCATGGTGGTGAGGGCACTGGGTGATCTGGCAGCACATTTGATCAACTGGGAACAGAGAGCAGCAGATGGGTGTGCAACAGCAAGTGATTGCGACGCCACCAACATTGCAGACACTGCAGCTGCAGTAGATCACCCGCCTGCTGCAGCTGCACCTGACACAGTGGCCGGGGAGTTGTTGTGCAGCATACTACCTGACGAGATCTCGTTTGCTCTACAACGTCTGTATGTACCAGATGTGCAAACATGCCCTGATCAGCAAGATCCTCTGTTCCTTGCCGCAGCTGCAACAACACATAGCAGCAGTTTTCAGCAGCAGCAACAGCAGATGCAGCGTAAACAGTACTATTTGGAGCAGTTGGTAAAGCTGCAATGTGCTGGTCGCAGACTTCTGGACAGGTGTAACAGTGCAGAAACAGGCAGGGTCAATCAGTGTTCTGGAGCTCAACAGCTCAGTGGTCTGAATGCAGCAACATCGTTTGTTTTGGCAGCTTCTAGTGGAGAGATTGCTAGTGGCATGCCTGGTTCTAGTAGTGCTGAAAATGATGTAGAGCCTCTACAGGTCGGTCTTAATCAGTGTAACAAAGGGGTATCTGTTGAGCCTTCATTGCTGAAGCAGATGATTGTGTGCTACGATCACTTTGGAAACTTGGCAACATCTGTGCTGGCTGACTTCCCTGTTCCCTTCTGCTGCAACAACCCCAGTTGTGTGAACTTGTCTAAGCTGAGTGAGTATCAGCTGGTGTCTGGTAAGGCTTGTGTGTGTGGAGGGTGTAAGGTGGCCAGGTACTGCAGCAGAGAGTGTCAGAAGAAGCACTGGAAGATGCATAAGCCAGTGTGCCAGCTGTCTTTGACAGGCTGATGTGGGCTTAATGCTGGTTGCTGACT
>LWCB01015476.1:0-10203 GCA_001630525.1 Coelastrella sp. M60 | reverse complement strand
TGTTGCTGAAGTTGTGTATCTTGTGCGTTCTGAGCGTCGAGGGACGCTTGCATCGCAACAGCTTTTGAGTTCACGTCTCACTTGTTTTCGCTGGGTTCCTGCACATAGTCATACTCTTGTTTTGAAACTTCATTGACATGGCATGTGCACGCTGATATGCGTTCTGAGTATGCTGCATAATAGCGAACTACTTGGAGCTCGTGCCTAGTGCGCGGTAAGCTGCGGAAAGCGTTTCTTTATCTAAAACAATCTGTATGATGCCTCTTTTGACCCAAGCGCAAGATACGTTCAGCTCCACTAGCCTGTGAAGGACCCCTTGCTCAGCAGTACTGGCAGTGTCCTTCCTCAGACACCTCACAGCAGAGTCCAGCAAGTGATGCATTTCACCATGCTGCTGAAGGAAGAACATGCAAATGCAGTTGCGTACAGTAGTAACGGATTGTATGCTGTGGCAGTGCAGCTCTGCCCTCAGCAGGTTGTCGGTTGTGATGTGCAGTGCTTTCACTTGATGACCTATGATACCTGCAGGACAGATGAGTAATGTGAGGGTTGTCCGGCCGCGGCCATTGGGATTAAGTGACCGCATACCAGTTTACTGGCCTGGGCAAGAGCCTTCTCAGGAGCTCAAACAGATAGATGGTGGTGCACTCTACCGCCACCTAGAAGCAGCCAGCAGTCCAGCTGTCAACAGGAAAAGGAAGCGCCCTGAGCGCTACCATGCACCCAAGGAGGTATGCTGTCAGCGATACATCGCTTTGGTTATGTCACATCTGCGTTCATATGTGTCCTTCTACACCATCAGCAGGAATTTGAACATGGTGATTGTCCATGCATTGCAGGGTGAACCACATGAACACTTCTCACCCCTGCGCAAAGCAGCAGAGCAACAGGTAAGGGAGTTTTATAGTGTCTTCTACCATTGCAGCTGCTGGGGCAGAATTGGGCCGCTAGTTATTGCTAGAGATTGCCAGCGGCTGTCTACCGAGCAAATAAGTGCTTTTGTACTTAGTAGCTAGTCTAGCTGCTGCCATCTTTTCAGCAGTCTTCATGTCTGTGCTGTTGCCTCAGGGCAAGCCTCCAGGTCCCATAGCAATACCTCGGGTGCGCACAGTTGAGGACTACCATCTCAACCAGCAGGCAGCTGCGCATCATGGTCCTCTTATTGAGGGTGCTATAGCAGCAGCGCCCTACTTGCGTCATAAGCATGTGTTGCCCAGCATGTATGAGGAGCACCAGCCTGCAGAGTATGATGCCGATGATGACGACATTGCCTGGCTGGGTAAGGTAAATGCAAAGGTGAGAAGCAAGCACAAAGTTGCAATGCAGGCAGGTCTCTGTAGGGTAGTCTGTTGCTAGCATAGGAGCATTAGCAGTGTGCAGTGTTAGAACGACTGTCGTCAAGAGTCAGACAGCACCTCATCCCACCGGGTACTGCTTGTTGCTGCAGAACGGTCAAGGGTTGTTTGCTGCGGCAGTGGGTTTGTATCGCCAGATGTCTCAGAGAATGAATGGTGGGGGAGAAGCCTCTGTGAGTGAGCTTGCACTTGAGCAGCTGCGTTCTGCAGCTAGTCTGCGATGTATGTGTATTGCCAATATACAGAGTACGATCAGGAGAAACAGAATCTGCGCATTCTGGTCAAGGCAGCACACGTGAGAGCTGCAGACTACAGACATATTATGCTAAGTTGATCATCTGAGTCTTAGGGTAAGGACTGATATTGCATCCCCCCTTCAATGCTTTGCAGACACCAAAAGCAACGGAACCACGCCTGAGTGTGGATGACTTTGAGCATGCTGTCGATTTGCTGGAGCTGGCTCACTTTGCTGCAGTGAAAGCGTGGTGGGAAGACCAGCAGAGCGGTGAGTGTTAGACTCCTCACAATGTGAAAACAAGACAATAATGGCCAGCTTGCTAATCATACTGAACACTCTGGTACTTGCTTGAACAACTTCGGGTAGAGAATATCTATGCTTTTTGCAACCACACATTGCTGACTGTTGGCTAGTGTCATTGGCATGCGGTGTGTTTCTGCTTACATCCTTCGTGTTGGATGCATCATCAGGTGCGGTGTGCATGCTTGTTGTCAAACACCTTGGTGCATGCTCTCAGACTCACAAGTGTTTTGCAGCAACTCACAATACTTCACATTATCCTGTCACAGGGCCCTCCACCTCTGCTCCTCAGATCCCCAAGATCCCGCCCATGAGGAGCCTGCTGCCTCGTGTTGCAGCATTGGACACCATCTCTAGTGTGATATTGGACTCGAAGTTTGCAGCTTTGTTGGTGGACTACTGGCTGCGCAAGAGACAACTGCAGGGGGGCCCCCTGTTGTCCCACTTGTGGTTTGAACAGCCGTGGAAGGTATGTCATTTCAGCACAGAAAACACTTGTGTGGTGTTTCCATACATTCCTGAAAATACTGGCTGTTAAATTTGACCTGGAACCTCTAGTGATCAAACCATGCTGCAGAAGTCCTTCTCTCACATATAACAGGTTGTTTGTTCACTGGTTAACATATCTGAATGTGTTCTGTCATGTGTCTCATTGCAGCTCGTGGCATTTGCCCACTTCATTGCGGACGATGACGAGGACTTTGATGAGCATCTGCCATTCATGGCTGTCGAGCCACGCAGTGCACATGCTCAGAGGCGGCCAATAGGCAACAGGCGACGCATCAATGAAGAAGATGCAGTCACAGCTCTCTTCAACCTACGCAGTGAGCTTGAGGTGGGTACTACTGTTGCTGTCACTGACTAAAGAGCCTTCAAGGAGTTCATGAGAGTGATGGTATGCGATGTGCAAGCCCAAGCAGTAGTTGTTGGCTGCAAAGCATGTCTCTGTTGACAGTAGTTGGTGTTTCTGCCTTTCTGCAGATGCTGCGCACCTTGGCCGATCAGGTGCGGAAGCGTGAAAAGCTGAAGCGTCAGTTTTTGCTGGTGTCACAGCAGGAGATGCAGATGCGGAATCAAATGGGATTGCCAGCCACTGCGCCTATTCCAAAGACAGCTCGACTGCATCAGCTGGCACGCACTCACACAGTAGCAGCCAGCTGTGCGCCCGCAGCAGCAGTTCCAGCTGCTACAACGATGGTCCCTGGACCAGCTGCAGCTGCAGCGAGTGCAAATGCAGCAAAAGTAGCTGCTGCAGGTCGGCGTACAGCAAGAGCAGGCGCAAGGAATAGGAGGGGAAACACCGCAGCAGCAGCAGCAGCAGAAGCTGTCAGTGGTGCAACTCCACCTGATGTTGACAGCTTGGTGGCCAAAGCAGCTGCTGCAGCTGCTGCTTCAGCTTCACCACACCATGTGGAACGTCCTAGACAAACCCGCACAGCTGCAGCTGCAGCAGCAGCTGCCTTTGAGCTGGCGTTTGCAGCGAAGCGGGCCAAAGTGGAGTCCCAGGGTGAACAAGTGGCTGTTGACGAGCAGATGGAAGAGGCAGAGTTGGACACAGCAGCTGCACTGCAGCCAGTTCCAGGCACAGAGCAGCAGCAGAAGGCATCAGGGCGGCCTAAGAGCAGGAAGGCGCAGAGTAAAGTTGCTAAGCACAGCGGCAAGCAACAGGCCAAGAGAAAAGGCAAGGCAACAGGTGGCAAGCAGGTGGTTATCCAGGTGCAGGAGCCTACAGTGTCAGCAGGTGATGCTGATGATGAGAGGGAAGACAGTGCTGGTGCACATGCACCTCTAAATGAGGTGATCAAGCCAAGCAAGCGTCGCAGACGTAACCAAGAGCCACCACCACCACAGCAACAGCAAGCAAAGGACAAGGATCCGCAGCAACCAAGGCAGCCACTGCATGGAAAGCACTTGAAGTCTGATAACAAACCAAAGCAGAAACGTCAGCAACCTGATGGCACTGGCAGTGTTGCTGCTCCTCAGGTTGAGGGCTACCCAGCACCATGCAGCAGCTCCTCTGATAGTGACGACAGTCATGATGCAGATTACACTGTATCAGAACAGGAAGTTGAGGAGAAAATATGGCTGCAGCGTAGCAGTAAATGTCGACATGTGCAGCAGAGCAAGTTGCGCCTGAAAGCACAAGAAGCAGCTGCAGTCGATGACAGTGTCAGTGATGCTTCGTCATCCGATCATGAAGCGTTGCTGCAGGACTCAGATGATGGCTTTCAGCCCCCTAGCAAGCGGGCACTTGCTATCAGACTGGCGCGGCAGCAGCAACATCAGCAGGAGACGTTGCAAGTGGACAGGCATGGCAAGCAGCTTCAGCCACCATCAGCTGCCGCTGGCATGTTCGCAGTGAACCCCTCTCGTCGTGCTGGTGCCAGGATGACCCAGCAAGAGGTGGCACAGCAGGCGCAACTGCGGTCTAACGTGGACAAGCAGCTCCTACAGGGGGGCAAGCTGACTGTGCGCAGACCACGGAATGGCTTATTGCACAGGCCAGCTGTGGAGGCCTCCCCAGCAGCAGCAGCAGCAGCAGCAGCAGCATCTATTAGCGGGCATGAGACAGACAGTGACCTTACAAACCCGACTCAGCGACAGCTACAGCAGCAGCAGCAACGCCAGTTGCGAAAACGCAAAGGAGTCGCTATGCAGGATGATGGCAGGCTGCCTGCTTGTATCGAAACAGCCCCCCTTCGCTCCAACCGAGGCAGGCATAAGGTTGCCGCAGTACAGGCCACAAGCACCAGCACACTGGCTCATGACAAGAAGGTGCTGAGACCACACAACAGACAGGTGCAGATCCCGGTGAAGCCTTCACAGCCTCTTGACAGGTTGTCAGCATGGGGTCAGACAGATGTCGGCAAGCTGGCCGTCAATCAGCTGGACTGTGCAGCACCAACAGTTCCTGCGCCAGCAAAGGGCAGTCAGCGGACAAGGCTGCAGCCAATATACAACAGTAGCAAAGGTGTTGGTGGCAAATCAGCTGTCCGGGGCAAGAATGCAGTGCAGGTAGGACAACAGAAGCTGAAGAATAGGCCAAGAAGATCAGCAATAGGAGGTGCTGAGCTTCGCTCCTTGGGCATTCTTCCGACCAGTCAGCAACAGGAAGCTGCGCTGTCAGGTAGAAGTAGGCGGTGATCCTCTGCTGCTGTCGATGTTAGCGACAGTACCGCTTGGGACTTCTCAAACCCTAGGTCAGGACATTGTTGCTGGTATTTGTTATTACCTGTAAATAAGTATGGCTGATGTTTTATTGCTCAACAAGGCTTGCGGGCATCGGATCACATGAACATCGTGCGTTTCGAAGGCGGGCTGTTGTGACGAGCGTTGAGTTGTGCGTGAAATTCTCGGGGGCCAGACTTCGGGCATAAGACGGACAACAAACACCACGTATGATAATAGATGGGAAGTGTGCTTCTGTGACAGTCCTCTGAGGTGAAAGTGTGCCCTGTGTGGCGTCGAAGTTCGAAGGCATCGCATATCCACCTGCACAGGCAGCAATCAGGACCCCGCGCTTTTGGTTTACATGAATCAAATCTTGTGTAATCTTGTGCCCATATGGTGAACAGTCATGCTCGGGCATGGTGGCTCTCCTGATGTTGGGAGATTAGCAGCAGAAGCGGCTGAGGAGGTTGGTGGTAGCCAATTTTTTGAGGTGCGAGATATGCAAACACAACCACGCGACCAGCCTGCTGCCTCGACGCCAGTCTGATTTTGACACAGCGCTGTTGAACGCAGGCGGACTTCGCAAATCCATTAGAAAGTCTAGAGCATTATTGCAGGAGCTCTTTGGGATTTCAGAGATTGGCGTATGCGCAGGTATGCTGACGCACGTGGTGCCAAGCGTCAAGACCATGTTGTTGCTTCTGCGATGCAGTGTTGCCCATCTCCATGTCCTGCTTACGCGGTCTGCCTTGTGTCTTGTCGCTTACTAATTTGCTGGCTCACCGTGATGCAGGGCATTGCTGCTGCAGCCGTTACAGCTGACTATCCAGACTGTGTAGAGGTGCTGCTGCCTCTGGTAGAGCACCTGACTAGGGATGATGAGCCCGAGATCAGACATGTAGCGGTGCAGCAGCTTCGTGGGCTAGGTAAGTGCTACCAAGGTGCACAGTGCCCGCTGTCGAATGCGCTGGCTGGCAGAAACACAGTACTGACTTCTCGCTTGTGTGATTACTCCAGGTGCAGCACTGCACAGCAAGGATGCTGAACGCAGTCTTCGGGACATCGAAACTTCCCTGCTGGTCTGCGCACAGCAGTGTGCGCTCGATGATGAGGAAGAGGTTGGTTGCTGCTTCACAAACAGCTTGCTATGAGACTCTTGGCAACGAACCATGTCACCAGCAACCTTCATTACACCACACAGGACAACCACTGCCCTTGGTTGTGTGGTTTTTGCAGAAAACTGCATTGATTAGTTTGCTACTCTCCCTTTTGACAGGTTGCCAAAGCAGCTATCTTGGCCTTTGAGGAGCTGGTGCAGCTCCTTCCAGCAGCCAGGGCAACAGCAGCCAGCAAGCGCGCTGTTGACAGGTTGGAAGCAAGAGCTTCAGATGATGGCACACTGGCAGCAGTGAGACTTCTGTCACACACAGCAAGCACCTGGACACCAGAGGCGCTGCGTCGGCATGTCCCTCGGTACATAAACCGCTGGACCAACCATAGGGACTTCTCTGTTAGGGAGGTGGGTCTCTGGGCACATAGATTACCATGTGCATACTGTGTCTTCAGTGCAGACTCCCTGCAGAACAGTATGTCTTGCTGCCGTCATCACCAAGAAAGGTCAGCATCATATTGAGCAGTACACTCAGATGACTGACAGATCCTCTGGCTGGTTGACCGGTCATCGTGTGCTCTGCAGGCAGTTGGCACCACTATGAGTCTCGTGGTGAGCAGCATGCCTTTGAGGCTCTGTCACACACTGCTGCTCCCGTTATTCTATCAGTTATGCCGGGACTCAAATTGGAGAGTGCGACGCGCATGCTCAGCAGACCTGCCCCGCCTGGCTCAGGCAATGCAGCAACACCAGCAACAACAACAACAACAGCAGCAGCAGCTGCGGTCGCATCAGTGTCAGGATCAGCAGATTAGACAGTCTCCTGTAGCACAGCCTAATGCAAGCAGCAGGAGCAATTTCAGTAGTATAAACAACACCAGCAAGCATGAAGGTGGTTGCTGTGCTAAGACCAGCAGTTGCCTGCGTACTGTTCGGTTTTCAGCAGACCTTGCCAGTATATCAACAGGCAGTCTACAGTCTCTCAGTAACGGAGTGACAGGGTTCCAGCGGAACAGATCTGCATCAGCAGTGAATTTGCCTCTGCAGCCAGCCACCACAGAACAGATCAGTGCCAAGCATCCCATGCACAGTAGTTTCATCAGAGAGGGCCTGCTGTCTTCAGCAGCGTCTCCAAACAGCTCAGCTCCACCTTCACCTACAGGCCGGCAGGCAGCCTCCATGGAGGATGGTAAACAACCGAATGAGCAGACGAGTCCTCAGCATGCATGCAACGGGTTGGAGGCTGCAGCAGTGCAGTCTGATTGTGAACTTGAGGCCACAGCACCGATGTTGCATGACTGCTGGTGTGCGTTACGGCAGTGCATGGAGCTGCTGTCAGCTGATACCTCTCACTGGGTGAAGGTGGCAGCATTGTCAGGCTTGGGTCCTTTGTTGCTGGTGCTGCCAAGCTGTCAGATAGGCATGCTGCTTCTGGGAAGGTTCACTGGCATGGCTGGTAGCAGTGTGGTGATCTATGAAATCAGTGTTGCGTTGTCTTGTGCTCAACACTTTGGGCCTCTTGTGGTGAGGCTGGGAGCAGCTCGATGGCATGACATGAGGTGAGGAACTGCACACATGTGCTTTGGGGGCCAGGGGCTCAGCAGCGGGCTGTCGTGACATGGTTGCCATCAGCAGTGGAGTTCTCTGGATGTAGTTGCTCATCGTTTTCATCCCGCAATGCCTGCATCATTCAATCGTAGCTCTGTCCAAGCCATTTTGCATCTGCGATTGTGTTGTTTCTGACCTGTGCTGTCTTCCTACTATCCTGCACTGCAGGGACGCTTGGCAGTCTCTGCAGATGTCGCGTGATCCCGCTGTGCTCTGTGAGCTGTTGAAGAGTGTGCCCAGCCTGGTGTCAGCTCTGGGTCCAGCAATCACCTGCCAGGAGCTCATGCCTGCCTTGGCAATGCTGCTGCAGTCACATTTGGGCTGGATTGCTGGCGAGCTTGTTTCAGTGATGGGGGAGTTGATGGAGACTCTACCGCCGTCAGGGCAGGAACTCCTGCTCAAGGTGAGATTCAAACCATCAGTTGCGGGCTGCTAGCACTCAATGTGGACACTCAGCTGTTGTAAGCAACAATGCCTGGGGACGTTATATTGTTGTTTTGCGTGGACGAATGTGAACTGGGCTCTACTAAACCCAGCTCGTGTGTGCTGTTGTGCCTGTATGACAGGTGCTGGATCAGCTGGCCTCAGCCACTGGGGAGCGCAGTCGGTCTTGGAGGTTGCGGCGTGACCTCGCCCTGCAGCTGGGCCGCGTGGCTGCTGCAGCAGGGCCAGATGCAGTGATAGATTCTGTTTGGCCAGTTGCTATAGCGCTCTGCTGTGACCCGGTATCATCAGTGCGTGTGGCAGCAGCGAGTCAGATAGGGCCGCTTCTTGCAGTGCTTCCTGCATCTCTACTGAGTCAACACAGGCCATGTCATACTGGGGATCAGATGCTCAGCATGAACGGTGCAGATGCTACAACTGCATGTGATGTGCAACGATGTGTTGTCAGGAGCAGTTCAGGTCGCAAGCATCACGCTGTGTGTAAACCACATCATGGCATGCAACAGGCTGGTGATGATGAGGATAACAATGACAATGACACCAGCAGTGGTGGGGGCAGTGACAGCAGTCAAGCGAGTTGTAACAGCAAGCACACTAGCAGTACAGTGGATCAGGGCACTGAGAATGCGCAATCAATCCCTGCAGATGCTCCACTGGTACAGATGACTGGTGCGACATGTCACAACAGCAGCAGCGCTGGCAGCCATATGGTGCAGACAGCAAAAGAAGTACCTAGCTCCTGGGGTGGCGCTGTGAGGGAAGTGTCATTTGGTGCCTCCTGTCGCAGCAATGAGCGGAAGCAGTACAGTGTACTGACAGATTTTGAGCTGGATCTGCCCTGTGCTTTGGCCCCTGCAGATGCCTTCAGCGGGCAGGCTGAAGAAGAGGAAGGCGCGAATAGCGATGAAGGGCTGCATCAGGAGATTGTCTTTGCTGATGGTTCACCTCGCAACAGCAGCAGCAACAGCAGTGTCAGTGACTGCTGTAGCGGGAGTGATGATGGTGCTGCTGAGAGCAGTGGATGTGACAGTGATATTGACAGTGCTTTGGTAGACAGGACCAGTCAGAAGCAGGTATCAGAAAGCAGCAACATCAGCAACAAACCACCAGCCCAGTACTCTGCTGTCATGCATCCTGCCTTGCAGTATCAGCTGCCCCCTTTGCCGTCAGGAGCTATGCAGCCAGAGCTTCAACAGCAGCAGGAACCAGACATCTACAATATCAGACGTACTGTGGTTGTGTGTCCTGTTGATGCAGTCGTCAGCAGTGCTCTACCAGCTGAAGCCAATATGGAGCAGCAGGAGCAGGGGCCAGAAGAACAGGAGCAGCAGCAGCAGCAACAGCAACAGAGCATGACACCTGCTGCTGTTCACCCGGCTATGATGCCCGTGGGTCATCCAGCAATGATGCCGTTGAGCAGGAGCACTCCGCCCTCGCAGCCAAGAGCTGTGCCTGTGCCTTCTCAGAGGGGGTCTAGCAGCAACACCCCTCAGCCCTCAGCAGGCTACCAGTTGTCTGGGACACCCACCCTGACAACGCCTGGTACTCTGAAAGCCAAGTCCACAGGTGATCTGCTGAAGTCTGACACAACAGAACAGCAGCAGCGAAAGCGATGCAGCAGCAATCCCAGCATTGCAGGGCATCAGCAACCATCTGCAGCGCCACTTGATGTTGGTGGCAAGTTGTCACTGCAGCGGAAGGGGCATGAATCAGACTTGCCAGACCCTGCTGTTGCTGCTCCTCATCAGTATGTAGCGTGTGTGTTGGCTTACTTTGGATGCAGCAGCCACCATCAGCAGCGTCAGTTGTTTGTGCCACTGGTGATGGGAATCCTGGCAGCTTGCCATGACAAGGTCACATGTGAACAAACGGCCCAACTGCTTGATAGACTGGAGGCTCTTGCCTCTGATGAAGTGACAGGTGTCAGGTATGCTGTAGCTTCAGCTCTGCAGCACCTGAGGCACCACGCTCAAGTG
>LWCB01015473.1:0-15026 GCA_001630525.1 Coelastrella sp. M60 | reverse complement strand
CCATTGCTTGCCTGTACTGCTCGGTGTTCAGTCGTGGACTGCTCGGCTGTGGCACAGCGACATAATCTGCAGCAGAAAAGCCTGACATTCCTTGCGAAACTTCAGACTGGGAGGTATGATGCAAGCTTCTGCTACTGCTGTGCGCACTGGGATCAGAACAAGGCGCCTGGGCGGAATCCGCTTGCTGCCGCTGCTGTGGTTTGACATGTCCCACTTCAAGCTGTTCCTGCTCACTGACAGACGGCGACAGGGGGGTTGTAGCAGCTGCTGCCACTGGTATGGAGTGCATACTTTGCACTGGCTGCTGCCTTTGCTGCAGGTGACCCGTATGACTTAACTCATGCATAATGTTCACCACTGCTGATGTACGTGCCCTTCTACGGTGCCGGGGTATAACTTGATTGCTGCTGCTGTTGCTGTTCTGCAGTACAACATCAATTCCAGCCATTGTTGCTTCTTTTGACAATGACGCGTGCTCAAATCTAGGTGGCCTGCCTGTTTTTCTCTGAGGTCTACTGCTGCTACAACTGCTGATGCTGCTATTCTGCAGCACATGTGCCGCGGATGCTCTAGCTTGTGTTGATGCGGACTCATCCTTAAGTCTGGGTGGTCTGCCTCTTTTACCCTGAGGCCTGTTGCTGCTGCCATTGCTGTCATTGCTGCTGCTATTGTGCACAACACCTATCCCAGCTCGTGTTGTCTTTGTTGATGCCATCTCATCCTTGAGTCTGGGTGGCCTGCCTCTTCTGCCCTGAGACCTGCTGCTGCTGCTGCTGCTGCTGCTATCAAGCAGCATATGTGTCCCAACCATTGCTGAGTCTCTTGAAACTGACTCATCCTTGGGGCTGGGTGGCCTGCCCCTTCTCCCCTGAGACCTACTGCTGCTGCTGCTGCTGCTGCTGCTTTGAAGTACATCTGCCCCAGCCATCGCTGGTTGTCTTGACACTGAATAATCCTGAACTTTGGATGGCCTGCCTCTCTTTCCATCCGGCCTGTTGCTGCTGCCACTATTGCTGCTGCTTGTCTGCGGTAGAACATCTTGCCCAGCAGTTGTTGCTCGTGTCAGCATCGACTCATCCCTAGCTTTGGGTGGCCTGCCTCTTTTCACATGAGGCTTGCTGGCGCTGGTGATTGGCACCTCAGCATCAGCCGTGGTCTTCATGACTGATGGCTGATGCTTTCTTGGTCGCCCACGTTTTACTAATGACTGACTGGGTGATTGAGCTGTTACTTGTGTTTGCAGGGATGTCTTATGTCTGGCTGACAATACCAGGTCAGGGGGAGCTGTCACTGCATAATCACTCCCAACGCCACACTGGAGGATGCAAAACCTGGTGAATTTCATCAGTCCGTCTGCAGCTGCAGCTTGTGCAGCAGTGAACTTAGCAGCTGGATGCGGTTGTATGAACCTACTGCTGAACAGAACAGCCTTGCTGTTGCCACAAGCACCAAGTGGCACCTCTGTGAATGGTACTCTCAGTGATCTGCAAGTCTGCATGCTGCTAGCACTGTCAGCTTTGAATCTTAATATGGTGACACTTTCAACCAGAGTATGACATTGAGCTGGATGTCGAGGATGTCAACACTACATCATCTCTGCTGCAGTAGCTGATGCCTTTGGGTGCAACGTTGCGTACAACAATTCGCCAGACAGCTATGAGCTCGCGGTACTACTGCTAACATCCTCCTATACATCGCTTACATAGATGCAGCTAAGCACTGGAGAGGTTGCACATGAAATATCGCAATAGCGACAAAAGCAGCAAAGGCCTTTTCAGGTTCTTTCCTGTGAGGCAGGTCTTCGTGAGGGAAACAAACAGGTCTGCATCATCATTGAACCTAACTTAACAAAGGTGCAATTGAGAATTGTCTTCAACCGTCTAGGGGTCGGACCTGACAGTTGTATAGTGACTAACATGCATTGACTGACCACATGATCTACTCTCAATGAAAGGGACATGTTATAATATCTGGTGAACACACGGCGTCTTCATTGGCCTTGATGGCACGACAGCTTGTCATCGACAGGTGCTGGATCCGCTCCGGGACCGGCTGTGGAAGATTACGGCAACTCATTACGTGCTTGGTAACATCCACACAATAGACTACCCACCGCAACAAGCGCGCACGTATACATGCAAGCAGGCAAGCTCCTCAAGCAGGCCAGCAAGCAAGCAAGCAAGCAGGCAGGCAGGCAGGTAGGCAGGAAGGCAGGCAGGAAGGCAGGCTGGCAGGCAGGCAGGCAGGCATGCACAACAGGGACCAGCAATGTGCGAACACAAGCCTTGGCATCGTACCACACTGTCAGAAAGTATTTGTGGTCTCCATCGATGAAAGCGCCCGCACTGCTTTCTATATATGTAAGTGTATGTGTAATGTCAACGTGTGATGCACATGCTGTTACATCTGGCATGAAAGAGGCAGCCTAAACTCTGCTGCATAACGGACAGTCCAATTCAACATCTCAAGATACAATGCACCCCAGTAAAGTGCATACGCACCGCCAGTACACAACTTATGTCCTATCATTGGGACATTCTATATCAGTTCACTAGACAGTGAACTAACGGAGAAGGCAAACAGACAGGTAAGGAGCTATCGCCGACACTGACATCATTCCAGCAGTTGCCGACTCCAGTTCATCGCCCTGCCAATCATACGTCACAGAGTTATACCATGATCAAGATAATGAAAGAATAACATGCAATAATACATCACTCCCTTGTGGTCTCAGCCATATTGCTAAGAATACGATATTATAGTTTTTGCTTTGAGGACATTTCCGCACCTGCCTCACGATAACATATGTATCAGGACAAATGACCAGCAGCAATACCAACTGCCTAATGACTGCAAGCCACATACCAAATCTGCCTAAACTTGGAGGTGCAGGAATGAGTTTGTGCTGAAACAAGGACATGCACAGACCATATATATATAAACTACTCATCAGCCATAGCAATGACGCCATCGGCCCCGCGCCCCATTTCAGAAGCGGACAATACATGCACAGACCATGCCAGATACGAGTGGTTTTCTACTCTACTCACTGTCAAGAACATGTAGTAAGGTGCCACCAGGGCGCTTCAACCTGTCAACAAACTCATTTGCTGTAAATTTCGTGATGTCAGCAGGCCGCCTTGTGCGGCACAATAAGAAGCTTTACTAAGCATTGCGGGTTTGTTTATTTGCCAACAAGTGACAACGGCCATAGCATACAGCATCACAAAGACATACTCTCATCTTGTGCAAGTCACTGGCGCCCAGCCCTTGTAGCACTGGCCTGATCAACAGGTGACTGAATGTGCTGCACACAGCCAACCTGCAATCATCCCAACTTCAACAGTGCACGCTGCATGTGTCACTATTCACCACTACCACTACTTTTGAGTGAATAAACCATGGCAGTCCACTAACGAATGCACTCGCTCATTTCAAGCCAATCCTCCATCCTGACAGGCAACACTTCTGTTTTGTCACAGCGCGTTGGTTTCTTGCATGCATTGCGGATCTGGAGCTGGCCCTGCTGGTGCTTGTGCGTGAACTTTCCCTGTTGCCCTGCCAAGGCTGCTGGCAAAAGTCACCAAAGTCTCCTTGCCAGTCTGACTGTTTGCTGCCAGGTCATCATCAAAGGTGATGGGGCCGTTACCAAACACAGTCACCATGATGCTACCACCATACTCAAACACAGCAACCTCACCTCCCTGGAAGGATGCACAGCATAAAGACAGAAGGCCGACTGAGCAGTGCACGGATTGAAGTATCAACACATACTCATTGCCGGCGTCGCAATCTGTTGAAGCTTGTGTACTGCATGCTACAATATATAGACAGAGTGTGTGCATCGACTATTCATTCTGTGCTACATTACCCATGCTCTTGCAGTGCACCGCAGGATTGCTGCACACCGGATGCTGCATGATGTGTTCCCAAGGTTTACATGCATGCTGTTGCACAACGTGCCGCACGTTGTGCACAATATGATATTGACAGCATGAACCCTCACCTTGGTGACCTGTTGTCCCTCCTTGACCAAAGGCACCACACTGCCCACCTCGCTGGCACCAATCATAACCTGGGAGGGGGGTGACATGAGAAGGTCATGAGAGAGGTTTAAAGATGAGCAGCAGCTGCATGGAACACTGTTACCGTGACTTCATGCAACAAATGTAAGATGACGTGCTTTGATAACCAACAAACTGAATATACTGCATATATATATCAGTGGCAGCTGTGCTTTGTTAGGAGGTAACATCTCAATCTTTGAGAAAGAGCTTGACCTGGGCATGGTCAAGCACAAAGCCAGGCTGCCTGAGACTGAAGCAAACAATTGACATAATGTCCGGAATGCTGGGCCAGCAGTAATATGCTATCTGGAAAAGTAAGACTCCTACGCAACACAATGATGCCATACATCTGGATCCTGACCAGTGGATGTGCTACCGTGTCAGCATCAACCACTCTCAAGCAACCCTTCTGGCTGGCAATGATAGACCCCGCCCATAACTACATATAGGCCAGCACTTGGTAAGCTCACCTGGACTATTGTGCCATACGCTTCTGACTCAAACTCCATGACCACTCTGTCATTACGGATCATGCTGTCCATCTGGCTGTGTATAGCAGCGTACTCAACGGCCATGAACTTGTTGCCATGTCGGGCAATCTTCACCACCCTGCCTGTCACACTGGCATGAAGGCGGTGGACATCACTGGGAGACAACCTGGCGGCAGCAGGAGCAGTGTTTAAGACACGCCGCATGTGACAGGCTCTTGGACAGACCCTGATAGCTTATCTGGTATGTCTCAGATGATCACAAGTAGACTCTTACTGCACCAAGAATTGAGAATTGCCAATGACAATGTCATTGTGTTAACATACCCTAAGGTCTGCCACAGGCTAGAACAAAGAGTGATATGTGGTACTCAAATGCGACTGGGAGGTCACATGTCTGCTACTGGGCTTGGCAGACCTGACAGAATTGATGCATGCACCCACAGGGTGATACAGTGCTTGCAAACAAGATGTCTAGATGTCGGGCATGAGTTGCGCCAGACATAGCTAAGATGGTCTGTGATACACGCACCTATGTACGGCAATAGCAGCATGCTGCCAATGGTCTGGCGTGTCGTAACCTGGTCCCATCAGCTTGTTCAGGTTAAAATGCTGACCCTTGATCCAAAACCTGTGAGCTGCATCAACAGTCGGGTACACCACACAGCGGCTGTCAGCCGGATTTACTGCAAGAGCTGTGTTGTCTGGTTCTGCTACTGGCCTGAGGCCAGGCTTGAGTTTCCTGGTGAAGAAGTCCTGTAGGCTGTTGTACTGATCAACAGGCTTCTCAGCAGCACTGGCATCAACGTGAAACTTCTGCAGGACAAAAACACATTGCCAGTGTAGACTGGGCTGCTGTACAGATGAAGCAACACCGCCCCCTTGCATGTGCCAAACACAGCCCATTACTGCTACCGGTCACCGGTGCTGCTGAATGGTTCAGCAGACTTGCTATATGTCGTGCAGCAGCATCCCAAGGTTGCCAGGCTAAGCAGGGCCAGGTTAAAACATGTAACAAGCTTGCCTTGATGAAAGCTGGAATGTCTCTCTTGCTCTTTAAACTGTCGGCATGCTTTGCAATCCTGTGATGTTGCCACGTAAGGTACCACCATGTGATGGGCAGCATCAGCAGCAAATGACCAATCCAGGTGCGGTACAGCAGCCATTCACGCATACCGTTGGACAATGGCATCTGTAGACACGCAGCAGTTGCTGAGATCTCAATCATTGCATCCCATGTAAAGAGAATGTGCAAAGGTACTACAGTGTTGGCAGTGTGCAAAGTGGTTTGATGCTCTGCCACGACATCTGCTGGATTGGTGCACAAGCATAACAATCCAACTCTGCTGGTATGTTGTAAAAGCTGCACTAGTGCACACAGCGACTGTCAGGTCACCAAGGTTATGTGCTGCAGTTTAGGCTCTTCCACAGGTTTTGTCCACAGTTGCCCTCCGAAGCAATTTTCAGCTGCATGCAAAACAGTCACCAAGCTGAGGTCAGTGACTGCTGGTAGTCTTACCGGTTCGGTCAGCTGCTGGCCAGTTTCGCGATCAAGCAAGCCTGGAGAGGCCACCTTACTCAGCAAACGTGCTAGAATACTTGACATACTGCGACGCTTGATCAACTATCTGAAAGCACTACACGCTAAATCGCAAGCTTTTCTCAAAATGGCAATCGTGTCACACATCACCTGATCGCGATCCAAGTAGCATTCACCGCGCCAAACGAGCTAGTTTATGCCTCACGCTGTGTACGGCATATACAGTGCCCGCAGTGCTGTGACTGTTGATCGCGTCAACGACTGCGTGCGTTTCATGGGCATGTGCCTGGACACGTGTCGCGACAACACGATCCTGGCCACCTGATGAAGTTGTGGCTCACAACGTTGAAGCAACAGAGATTGCATGCCTTGATCAACGCTATTGTTCACAGCAGAACTTGAGCTGAAATCTGATTTACAAACTTGTCATCTGCACCTCCAGGCTAGCCTACACATGTGTACAAAGCTGCTGCTGTAGGCCAGGCTGCCAGCAGTCCTGATCAGTGATCTCTGACAACCTTGTTACCGGATAGTCGTAGGTCGGTAGTGTAGAGAAAATAGAAGGAGGGAAAACGCGTAACAGATAAAAGATAAAACTGTTGCAAGCCTTCAAGCTGTTGTTGTCCTGATGCAGTGCATTCGCTTCGTCGTGGGCTTACACGGTGAATCCAGATCCTCATTTCCTTGTGATGTGTTACATGTAATATGAGTCTCAAGTAGCAGGTAGCCAAGTTGGGGGTACTGTTTCTGCCGTCTTGAGGTATGAAAGAGGTGGCTCATGCAAAATTGTGGAGTGATCCGGATATGGCCACTGAGCACCTTTGCTTGAGACAGGTAGCAGCCGTTGAGCTTCTTCAATTGTCTGATAATGAAGTTGCTCAAGCAACGTATAGCATGCCCTACACAGCTGCATATTTTGCACTGGGTATGTTGTTGAATGCTCTACCGGGCAATGCCGTCACAATGTTTGTAACGTCCATGGTTGCAGGATTTAGAATGGCTGGAGGCAACGACAACAAAGGAGACCGCAACTTCTGCATTTGACAAGTACACTTTGCATTGCAATGGCAGATCAACTGCACTCAGTCCATGTGTAACCGGTACATCTGGGCCCAGATGCAGCCAGTTGTCAGCGGCACCAATGCAATATCCAGAGAGGTATTCATGTACAATTCATGTTATGAGGTGGCATGGTGGTACCTAGCTAGTAACTGTGGTGTCCAACACATATTATGCATCAAGTCGCAAACACATCGCCTTAGAAGCAGCAACATTATTATCTGAATGTTGCCATTGCAATCATCTTGCTGCACAAGCCAAATCACCCCTTTGCACTATATCCCGACTGTGCCTGAACAGCCTCAGACTGACGATGATTGCTGGTGATCATGAACTTCACATGGAAAGCACATCCTCAGCAAAAGTGTCTTTTGGCACTTCTAAAGCTTGGCCTCAGATGATGTGACTAAAATTTACAGACAGCCTGTATCAGGTAGTACCTGATACATCATATGCTGCGCTCAGGGCTTGCTGCATGCCATGCACAGTGTGTGCCACACAGTGTCGCACGATGCATTAGGCGACATGACAATCACAGCCATCAGGCTTTGAGTATGCCCAAGTTGGAGTTAGCGGAGGCCACTTTGAGGCAATGTAACAGCCTCACACACCATTGCAAAACCACCCATGCAGATGCTGGCTTTTAGGCAGCCTAGCGTCAGGGGATGCCATCAATGCACTCCTCCTGGATAAACATGATCAATTGTCACTTTGACAGCAAAACACCCTGATTTTGACCACAAGTAAACCAACAAGTAAAGCAACCCTATCTCAGCAACAAGCCCTAAGGAGCAAAACTGGGCATGGGAGCCTCCGATCGGATTTTGCAACCACATCAGTCACTACGCCCTGACTGCTGCTGAAAGCCACCACCATATGAAGACTTCAGCCTGCACGAAAATTACCAAGGCTGCCACCAGTGCCTTGTGGTTTGATGCTACATAGGGACTCCACCAAGCCTCGGTAATAATTATACACGCAATCAAGGAGGAATGCACTGCATGATGCGACTAACACCTGGCTAAGCAAAAATTCAGGTAGCATAAGAGATCTGTCCCTATTGGAACAGCTACAACACCTGCAACAAACACCGCCTTGATGATGTGACAATACATAGCAAGTAACCGCTGCTGTCACCCACAACAGGAACTCTTGGTGTGACTGAGAAGGCTGGCTATCCTCTAGTCATGTTGACAGTAGTTGCTTATTGTAGGTGATTATTGTAGGATACAATATTGAGTCAATCTTAGCAATTGAAGCACACTCCGCTCTTTCCCCAAGTGTTTTGTATTGAATACAAGAAGAATAGTATAGTATACATCAATGTCATACCATGAAATCACAGTAGAACCTGGCAGTGAAGTCTCTCCTTCATGGCATGCATCGCAGAAATGGTGGCCAATTGGACGCATATGCTGTGCATTTGAGGGCAGTACCGCTGACAGTTGCAGCCAACAGTGACACTGTCCATCCCACTTCACAACACATCAACAAAAAACTGCATACTGAATAAATTCGCTGCAAACTGCCAGTTTATATCCATCCAAGCTCCGGAGCTCAACGTGCAACATGGAGCACGCTCACAACACCCATCATGAGTCACAACAGTCAATGCTTCCTGCATCAGCATGATCTGTTCAACGACCGGGTGGTCAGACTACCCAACTACTTGGAGGCAGCCAGGTCTGATCCAGCTGGTGCATGTGCGTGAACTTTCCCTGTTGCCCTGCCAAGGCTGCTGGCAAAAGTCACCAAAGTCTCCTTGCCACTCTGGCTGTTTGCTGCCAGGTCATCATCAAAGGTGATGGAGCCGTTACCAAACACAGTTACCATGATGCTGCCACCATACTCAAACACAGCAACTTCATCACCCTGTATGTGCAAAGGCAGGTGCACATTCTTGTCAACAAACACTGTCAGTCAACACTTTGTAAACTCTGCATTATGCAGCAGCAAGCTGCTCCATGGTACGCAGTATGCTAATCAGCTTGAAACAGAGTTCCATGCTATTGCAAACACAAATATTGTGACACCTTTAGCAGTTCAACAAGTTGTCGCTGCTCAGCAACAACAGGTAGAACCCTCACCTTTGTAACCTGTTGACCCTCCTTCACCAGGGGCACCACACTGCCCACCTCACTGGCACCAATCATAACCTAGGAAGATGAATGCAAAAGAGAGATGAACAACAGGGGGCATGATGAGCAGCAGCAGTATTGTTTTCACATGAAACAGTCAAGCAGTGACATATCTGATTATGCCGCCCAGGACCTCTGTCACCTGCCATCAGATCATGACAAGCAGTACATTGAACAGAGTATCCAGCCACCCGCCTCAACTGCATGACACCCACAGATGTTCTGTGTAGACACATCATGACTGCTGCTCATACTGCATTCCAGTCAGAAGTGCATCAACAAATGCCCTGATGCTGCTCCGGCAAGCATAAAAGCATTCACACAAGCGTTCCAGCACCGCTACAGGCTTTCTTTGACACTGAGTTGAATCATAATGTCTTGCCCATCTGGAGGCCCCACCTGCACCACTGTGCCAAATGCCTCCGAATCAAACTTCATGACCAGCCTATCATTCTCAGTCATAATGTCCATGCGGCTGTGGATGGCAGCATACTCGCTTCCCATGAACTTGTTACCTCTCCTTGCGACTTTCACCACCCTGCCTGTCACACTTGCATGAAGCCGATGAATATCACTGGGAGACAACCTGGCAGCGGTGACAGCAGCAGCAGGACACACACAGTGCAGCCCCTATGCCCTCATGACCTCCCTGGTGGCGCACACTGCAGCCCCTATGCCCTCATGACCTCCCTGGTACTTGCAGCTTGTCAGAAGAGCTCAATCAGCTCGAATTCGATGATTTTCTGTGCTGTCATCTTGTTTTCAAGTGTGTATACATCATAGTATCAGCCTGCTAATACAGCATGTGCTTGTTGTTGGTCATCCTATCCCATATGTAGTCTGGACAGTTGCTGCAACCTGCCAGGTAAGATAGTACAAGCATATGAACCTGGCCAGCCGCTCACCTGTTTATGGCAATAGCAGCATTGCGCCAGTGATCTCGTGTGTCGTAACCTGGTCCCATCAGCTTACCCAGGTTGAAATGTTGACCTTTGATCCAAAACTTGTGAGCTGCATCAACAGTTGGGTACACCACACAGCGGCTGTCAGCTGGGTTGACTGCAAGAGCTGTGTTTTCTGGTTCTGCTACTGGCCTGAGGCCGGGCTTGAGCCTTCTGGTGAAGAAGTCCTGCAGGGTGTTGTACTGATCAACAGGCTTCTCAGCAGCACTGGCATCAATTTCATATGTCTGCAGGACAAAAACACATTGCTTGCCAGGGTGGCGGCTGATTGTTTCAGATTAAGCTGCTTGGCCTGCTGAGCAGCCTGACAAGCTCTGGGTGCCTCCTTGCATTGGTCAACTGCAGATGGTTCCTGCTGCAAGTAGCCTACTTGGGCTTAGCAAGCTTGCTACTTGTTGTGTACCAGCATCCCATGGTTGCTGAGTCAACTCAGCAGCTCAGAGCTGAGCTGAGCCACGATAAATCACTGATCCATTGTTACGGTAAACACTGGCAGCTTGCCTTGATGAAACTTGGAATGTCCTTCTTGCTCTTTGTACTGTTGGCGTACTTTGCAATCCTGTGATGCTGCCAGGTAAGGTACCACCATGTGATGGGCAGCATCAGCAGCAAGTGACCAATCCAGGTGCGGTACAGCAGCCACATACGAACTGCTTTGGAGAATGGACTCTGCAGTACATGGAGGTGACAGCATGTCGACGACCAGAATATCAGCATGAACCAAGCAAGTCTTGCACTCCACATGTAGGTAGACTTGAATCATTGGTACGTTGTGACTCTTACATGTATCTTAGATTGCAGCGCCCTCACTACATAGTATGTATACTGTGGTATCACTGTTCTCGCTACATATAGTGTCCATATGTAGCAGGAGGTTGCAGAGATCAACTGTGGGCAATGTGTTATCAGCTGGTATTAACTTAATGGCACCATGATGGCACGGTTGTGACCATTACGGCAATTATGTGAACAGGCACCAAGGTGTCTGGTCACACAAGTATTGACAGCATCTCTTTTCTACAAGAAATCCTATTTACTAGAGGCTCTCAGATGCGGCATGCTCAACATCCAGAGCGTCTCGGTGACTATACATGAAAGTACCCAGCTTCACCCTCTGCAGTTCTATGTAGAGCGTATATGCTGAGCATTGCACAGGCAGCATGGCAGGCTCGAAGCACAGCTACTGCACTCACTGGTTCAAGCAGCTGCTGGCCAGTTGAACGGTCTATAAGGCCTGGTGTTGCAGTCCGACTGGCTATTCTGGCAAGGATGTCCCACATGATGACCGGTTGAACCTGAAACAAAATGAATTGCAGAACCCCTGCTGTGACTTTCCCCAAACGACGTGGAACTGACAGGAGTCAGTGAAGCGCTTGTGCAGGTACAGGCAAAACTTCTGCTCCAGCGTTGCGTTATAGGTAACCTTCGTCATCAACGCTCTGTGTATGTTATAATAAACTACAGACACCGTTGAAGGTGGCTGTAACATTACTGCGACACAGGATGTCGAGCACTGAGCAGGGGTTACGTCAACACTCGTTGCGACGGGCAACCGACTGCGTACAGGTCGTTCAGCCCTGGGAAGTCTGCCCCAATGCGGAGGACAAATCTTGCTTCTGCTGACACATGTTACAGAATAATAAAGATGACGGAATATTCGCGGCGCTGCAAGTACAGCTGACAAGGTTCGTGTTGGACTGCTCTGCATTAAGGTTGACTCTTTTGTGGGTGCAGTGCACTGTGCATTGTTACAACTTATACCTGGTATAGTAATGTGGAGTTTGCCATATACACCGTGGTCAAGCTTGCGAGCATCCGGGTGTACAGGGATCAATTGGTCGCGACAGGAGCAGCAGCAGCGGTAGTGTTGCTATGATAGGAGAGACAAGAAAGGGAAATTTGGGGTCGTGCAGCAAGGTGAATGTAATGCCAATATGGACAAAAACGGACACACAGAAGTATGCTGAGAGCTGTTACTGCTTGCACTCAGTGTGATGCCGCCAGAAGCAGAAGCTTGCCGCTGCCAAAAGGCCAGTACTTTCAACACCAGCCTGTCCAGGACCTGAGGTTTACCAAACCACTGGCCTTGCAGGCTTTGGAGGTATAATCGGCAACACATTGAATAATCTGTGCATAAATCATATAATGTATTCATAGACAAGACTGCTTGCCTGTTCACAAGGCCGCCGCCCGAGTATGGCTTGATGAGCACTTGATGCCAAGGCCTATTTTCAATTTCATTGAGTGGTACTCTTCGCCCAAACTCTTTGTCCATTGGTAGCTGGGTGTGCCAAAAGGGCCAAAAGGGGAGCTCTACCATCCCCAAGACTGTAGGCAGTGCACTTCAATGACTTGGCAGCCTACTGGTGCTCAGGTGGTGAGGTTTTGCGCTGCTGCAAGAACAGCCCTTGGGCCAGCTGATCATCAAGTTGAGTAGCTTGCACTGCTGCTTCCAAGTATCACCATTATGATATTACCATCATGGCATGCCCTTTGCAAACCCCTGCATAACCTCTGCCGTCGAGGTGGGCCACCTGGCCAATAGCAGTTACAGCTAAGCAGTGCCACAGGTATCGCATTAACACCTTCCCAAGCTGCGCTCTGTTGTGTCCTAGGCTACGTGTCCACAAACATGTTGTCAGTGCCATGCTGACTAGGAATGGCTGCCATCATATGTAAGGGTCGGAGTGCTGGTGAGAGATCATCGTGATAATTGCTCACTGCACCAGGAGTCAACGCTGCTGGACTGATGTCATCAAGAGGCTCCCAACAAGGCCCAGGCTGCTTTCAGGTGCAACAATGCACACTGTCACGAAGACTTGTTACAGACTCTGTGCATCAGAACTTGCAACCTCTCAGTGGTACCTCTGCCATGCTTTCACAACCCAGTCTGGTGATCATGGTCCATGGCACATGACCTGCTATGGGTGATTGATGCCTGCAGTAATGTATCCCCCAGAAACTTGAGTGGATCCTTTGGTAGCTCTGGGCTTGCAAATAGTTGTTGCATTGCGTGATTCAGCGCTTCTAGAACGCCGTGGCGGGATAGATATTCCTTGAATAACTCCTTTTTCTGCAGTCCTTGGGAGTGAACTTGCTGAAGCTGCTTCAGAGGATCTTGCCTTGCAGGAAGGTCCCGCTGCTGCATGCTGTGCACACTGGATGTAACCAGAAAGCTACACCTGACATCTCATGGTCGGCTATGGAACACAAGGCTTGTGCAAGCCGGGTTCTGGATAGGCCAACTGGTCAAGGCTTGAAAGCACCGAATAGTTGACTCAGCCGTCGAGTGAATCCTGACGCTTTGGTCAAACTCAATGGTAGAAGCAAGGATGCAGCCCACGCGGGATCGTGTTCTATGTTGCTGCGTGGCGTTAGACTCAAGAAGACATCAGTGAGTCATTATCATAACAATGTCACACCCCTCCAGACAGCGACAACGCCAAGGGTGTCTACCGTCTTCAGGAAATCTTACGCAAGGCGCGATGGAATTGTTGCACAGTGCTGTCCCTGACGCTGCATGATGTTCCCCTGCCATGTGCCGAGCGCAAGTGTTTTGACTCATACTTCATGCGCATTCGTACACAGCAGCATTGGCAGCGCCCCTGTGCATCGTATTCCCTTTCATGCTAGCTACAATGTCTAAATCAAACTTTAATGACAGCAGTAACGGGCTCCTGGCCAAGGCACCTCAACCTGTGCAGAACTTCGTGCGTAGTAGCGAGTTTTTCGGCCGAGTTGCGGTGATATACGGTGCATACAAGGTTACACAGATAAAGTCAGCAGCTTTGAAGCTACAGGGCAAGGATCCTAAGCAGCTATGGCATTCACAACACACATGGGCTGGAGAACAGATGTACAATCTGTGTATTAGTCTGAGGGGCTTCTACCTCAAAGTGAGATGTGAAGTCAGAACGAAGCAATCGCAGTAAAGGCTGGCAGATAAACTTTTTCATGTTCAGTGTGCTGGATTCACCCTGTCAGTGCGCAGGATAGGAAAGAGTACTCCAGATGCATGATGGCTGCCACAGGTCATCTGTACATGACTAGATATGCATTTGGCTACTACATCTGCTCAACCAGGGCCCTAAGGGATCAGCAGCAATAAATGCATTCAACACCACTCGATTGTCTTGATGAGCTGGTGAAGCATGCTATATGTGTGGTGTGTTGCAGGCCGGGCAGTTCATTGGTGCACGTGCAGACTTTGTCCCCGAACAGATATGTCAGAAATTGTGTCTGCTTCAAGACCAAGTGCCACCTATGCCTTCTGAGAGAGCAAAACAGGTGGGAACCTGGTGGCGCAGGACAGCACAGTGTAGAGAGGCAGACAGCTGCTGCACATGGTGTCAGGCACAAGGTTGCAGTGGAATTGATGTCAGGGCTCCATTTTCAATCTGATGTTTTGCTGCCGGAGATCAATTGCCTGTTGCCAACACACTGCATGACTTTGCTCTGTGGTTCAGGTGGTGTGCGAGGAGCTTGGGATAGATGATCTAGCTGAGGTCTTTGAGTGGATTGACCTGGATAAACCCATTGGGTCAGCATCAATATCTCAGGTAAACCATACCTCAACATGCTGTGACAGCCTGTGCCCGCTGGTTGCACACATCAATGCACACACACACACACACACACACACACACACACACACACACACACACACACACACACACACAAAAACAGAACACAAGGTGAGAAACAGTATATGTGATATGTGGAGTAGTGAGTAGAAGACGAAGAGTCTCACTGGCAAAACTGCGCAAAAAGAG
>LWCB01015466.1:0-20744 GCA_001630525.1 Coelastrella sp. M60 | reverse complement strand
CCACTTCCTGGTGGTGTGTGTGGCAGCAGCAAGGCTGTTCTGTCCAGCAGTAGGCTCATGCCACCGCATCCAGCAGCTAGATTCACTGCTGCACAAGCTGCAACTGCACATGAAGTCAGCACCAGAGTTTGCAACCTCCAATGTGGTGTTGGGAGTGATTGTGCAGGGACAGCTCCCCCTGACCTGGTATTGTCAGTCAGACATAACACAACCCTGCAAAAAGAAAGTAATAACTCAATCACCCAGTCAGCCAGTCATGTAACCTGGGCGACCAAGAAAGCAGCAACCATCGGTCATGAAGAGTACAACTGATGCTGATGTGCCACTGGATAGCAGCAAGAAGCCTCAGCGACGAAGAGGCAGACCACCCAGAATTCAGGATCAGTCGGTGTCAAGACAAGCAACCGCAGCTGCGCTGGATGAACTGCAGCATAGCAGCAGCAGCAGCAGTAGAGGCAGCAATAGGCCTCAGGGAAGAAGAGGCAGGCCACCCAGACTCAAGGATGAGTGGGTGTCGAGAGATCCAACAACGGATGGGGAAGATGTAATGCAATAGCAGCAGCAGTAGCAGGCCTCAGGGCAGAAGAGGCAGACCACCCAGACTTGCCAATGAATCAACGTCACGACAAGCAACAACAGTTGGGACAGGTGCAGTGCATTATAGCAACAGCAGCAGCCGTTGGAGCAGCAGGCCTCAGGGAAGAAGAGGCAGGCCACCCAGGCTTAAGGATGACCCGGCGGCAAGAAATTCACCCGCGGCTGGGACAGATGTCCTGCAGAAAAGCAGCAGCAGCAGCAGGCCTCAGGGCAGAAGAGACAGACCACCCAGACTTGACAATGATTCGACGTCACGACAAGCAACAACAGCTGGGACAGGTGTACTGCAAAATAGCAGCGGCAGCCGCAGCAGGCCTCGGCGAAGAAGAGGTAGGCCACCCAAACTTAAGGATGAGTCGGCAGCAAGGCAAGCAACAGTAGCTGGGATAGATGCAGTGCAAGATAGCAGCAGCAGCAGCGGCGGCAGCAGCAGGCCTCAGCGAAGAAGAGGCATGCCACCCAAAGTTGAGCATTCATCAGCGCTAGGAGAAGCAACAGCAGCTGGGATTGATGTTGTACCGCAAAGCAGCAGCAGCGGCAGAAGTCATGTTATTTGCTGTCATCCCTACCAAGAACAGGATGCGTGCCATTTCAGAGGCTCTCGTCATTCAGACCCAGCTAGAGCAAGCAGCACTGCAGAAGATGACTGTAGAGCTTGGTACTTCCTTTGACGGTACAGTTGCTGGTAGACAGGGTACAGCAGCGGCAGGGAGCAGTACTAGCAACGGTCAGCTCAACAGCAATGGCAGATTGGCCAGTATGCAGCGGTTGATACAGCGTCACAACTCAGCTGATGCTGGTTTTGACACATTGGGTGTGTTTCAGACTGGAGGTTGGCATGGTCGCACTTCACCTTTGAAGCCTGCAGAATGGGATCTAATCTCGGTGAGTATACTTGCATACGAGAAAAAGCAATATATCAGTTCCCTAAACCTACTAGCATACAACGGTTGACAACCTAGAAGCCTCAAGTTACCAGCATATCACATCAACCATTACAGCTTGCATGCCTTGATGCATACCTGGTATGCACTGGTCCAGTATCTACTTATATACGTGTACAATCAATTTCACATCATGCGCCACAGCATATGGCATTGTATGTTGACACTGTATATCATGCCAAATCATAGACCAAATCAATGTCACATGCCTGCAGGAATCATTGAAGAATACCATGAAGGCCATGCAGTTACGGTCACCCTCATGGGCAGCTGCTTGGTCACAGCAATCGAGGGTGGCACTCAAGTACCAGACAGCCATTTTGAGAGGCGGTCAAAGATGCCACTCCATTGAGTATTAGCGCAGTATCTCAAGGGACGGCACGAACGTGCTGATCTGGTATGATTCAGCCAGTGGCTTATTCAGACCCAGGGCAGCTCAAGTACAATGTTTTGTGGAGCTACGTCTGCCATCAGAGGGTTCAGGAGCAGACAACACAGAAGCAGCAGCGGCAGCGCACAAGCAGCGGCAGTACCAGCAACAAGAGTACCAGCAGCAGTATTGGCAGGAGCAGCAGCACAGGGAACAGCAGTATCAGCACCAGAAGTACAAGCAGCACCACAGGGTGCCAACAATACAGGCAAATGCACAAGCAGCTGGATGGTGGCTGCAGCTGGGTTCAGAAGCACAACTCTATGTTTTGATGACACAGCTCTGGGTGGTGGCCCCAGTGCATTGTGTACAGCCGTATTTGCATCTTGCATGCTGCATGGCCAACTTTGTTGCGGTGGCAGCAGCCGCAAGTAGTCAAGCATTCATTGCTACGGTGAAGCTTGCTGTGGTGAAGCACTACAACCTCATCACTCCGTTGAGGAAGGATTTGTGCATATCTGACCTGGCATTGGAGGCGCTGGTGGACGACTTCTCCTACAGTGGCAAACTCTATGCTGTGCTACTGAAGTGCATAGAATCTCCTATGCATGCCCAGTTGCGTATCAAGAATGAGGAGGGGACTGTACTGACATTTGTGCCAGTACTGAGCCGTTCCAAGCGGCAGTATGTTGCAAAGGAGAGCACAGAGCAGCAGTAGGGCAGCTACAGGACATTTGAGCAGCAACACAAGGGCCAAGAACTGATATGGCTGCATCTGTTGCTCGGAGCAATGTAACGATTGATGGCAGATTTCACTGTGAACTGGATACCTGTGCATGATGGTCACTGATGTTGATAGTTATTCACCCTTTCAGTCACCTGTCAGATGTAAATACCCAACATTATCAAGCATTATTGCTTTCAACACTAAGTACAAGGTACAGCAGCTGCAGTATAAGGACTAGGCATGTGAACAAGCCTTATGCGTGGATGTCAGGTTGGTACTGGTGAGTCGTTGATTAGCATTACACTGCAAGTGCTATCAGCTCGTCCTGTCGTGACAGATGCCAGCATAACATAGGTTAGTACTGCATAACGCCACTTAGCTCTACTTATTGGCAAGCTTAGTGCACCATAGCGCGACTTAACGCCGCTTAGCGGGCAATTGTAGTCATACTGGAAGCACAGTACCGCTCAGTGGTGCCTGGACCGCGTTCACACGAATGTTTGCATACAGGCGCTCATGCAACTTCGTCCTATAATATGGGTAACGTAGCAAGCACGATATCATATTCTCAACAGTCTGCATGCTCTGCGCAACACAATGCAGGCGCGCCAGACATTAGATAACCCGTTACAACTGAACTTGAAAGCCTGTCCAGTCTACTTAGAATCACTGACTCAGTAAGCAGGGATCATCACCGATATGTCCATGGGATTGTGATGACTGTACGCATTGCAAGGCTCTTGTGCCAGTTGCAGCAGCGTACTGTGCTCGTCGTACTGTGTCATTTGTCTTCTTCGTTTTTCGGCTATAATCTTGCTTAAAAGCTATAACTAAACTGGTTCTTGGTCATGCTATTAGCGGTTATATTAGTTTAGTCGGGGTCCACAGGCTTGGCATGGCTGATGACGAGCTAGTATGCTGCCCTGTCTGTTCTGTGTTCCACCCGCAAGCCGACATTGAGCAGCATGTGCAGTTGCACTTTCAGGAAGAGCCTGCATATCATGAAGAAGTTGTTCTAGACGATACAGATGATGACGAAGAGCTCGTGTACTGCCCTCACGGCTGTGGAGCTTTGGTGCCCTTGATTGACTTGAACTCACATGAAGAGGCTCACAGGTAGTGATTCTTCGCAACTGCTATGCAACACGCACCATAGCAGTTAACAGCAAATAACTGTGTATGCCGAGACCGCTTTCTAGATTGTCATGCAGTTGCACTTCAGCCAAGCAAGATGAGCCTGGGACCTGACAAACACAGCAGCAGCACAGTGCAGCTCCATTCTCATGCAGCATTGGTTACGCACATATACTGTTGTTTTCTACAGCTAGCAACGTTGCAGGGCAAGCAAGACGTGTGTTATCATAGGAAAACACTGTCACCATCACATGAGAATGCCAACACCATCAGGTAGTGTATTCATCCAATGATACTTTTTGCAGGCTGCAGGAACACGAGTCTGAGCAGCAGAGGCTGCAGGAGCAGGACCTTCAACTGCAGCATGAAGAACTGCAGATGAAGTATGGTTTCTCCGACAAGGTGACAGTCTATTGCTTGTGACGCAAACTCAGTACCTTGTGGCAAGGCGTCAGCATGGTTACAGCTGAAGCGCATGAATGGCAGAGATGTATTCTGCCAAGCTGTGAAGCAATGATCCAGCCAGCAAGCACAGGGCAGGCTTACAAGCATCATATGCCACATTCATTGTGCTCTCTGTCTGTCCTGCAGCGGCCTGGAAAGTGTTACCGCTGTGGAGAGGATGGTCACTGGGCCAGAGAGTGTCCTAAGAACCCAGCAGCTGCTGCATCCAGGTGAACAACTCGCCAGCTTGTCTTCCAAGTTGCTCATGACACGAGTCCTGTACTTTTGTGTATGCACTCCTACTGTTCTGCACTGACAGTGCCAGTTGCAGTATCGGTGCAGGTGCAGGACAGAGCAGGTTGTCATGCTGTTGGTGGCTGCAACTTGTAATTGTATTCACATCATTGCCATGATTCCATGCTCAACCCCCTCAGTCTGGCGTCTTATAAAACACTTGCAGATGCATGTCTCTTAGGGTGCTGTTCTGGTTATTGAATCACATAGGCACAGAGGACCTCTTCCTACCATACCATCTGAGCTAATAGCAGCTCAACAGCCTGATGGCGGCAGGAGCATGCCTGAGCTTGATGTTATACCCTTGCTGAAGTCTTGCTTTGAAGCGCAACCCAAGGGTCACAGCAAGGTGTATCTATCAGGTATCAGCTATGTACTGCAGGATCAGTTGCTCTGCTTTTACCTGTAAGACCGGCTCTTGGAATGCCACCCACCTTGCCCCTTGGTTGTATTGTATGCTGCCAAGCGCGCAAGCTATGCATGGTCAGAGACCAGAAGGTCATATACCACCCACATGTGCCTCCTGCATGTGTAACACCAGGTTATTGCTGACATTGCATGCATATTGCTGCACGAGCCAGTCATCCTTTCCTTTTACATACATAAGCTACTGTTTGCCAATAGCATCACTGCCATTGGCTACGCCTGTGTGTGGTGGCAATACAGGTCCTGTGGGCTTCCATAGTGGTGCACAGCAGTATGACAGTGGCTGGGGGTGTGGCTACCGCAACATACAGATGCAGCTGTCACACTTGTCGTTGAGGGACGGGCCTCACAAGCAGGCACTGTTTGGGGGTTGCGGTTTTGTGCCTAATATAGGTGAGCAGTGACGCGTCACATCGCTGTGTGCTACGGGCTCTGCTTTGTAATGCTTGGACGGGAAGGTTGTATTCTGAATCAGTCTACCTTGCTACCCAGGTTGCAACATGCAGCAGATGTCCTCTTTCACCTTCATGATTGTGCGACGAATGTCCTTTTGTGTATTTAGTATGCAATTTTCCGATGGTTGTGGCACTGACCCTTGTTACTGCTGGTTGTATGGCCGCTCATGCAGCCTCGTTACAAGCCTGGCTTGAAGTGGCTTGGCAGGCTGGCTTTGACCCCGGTGGTGCCAAGATGTTTGGTGGTTCTGTTCAGGGCACAAGGAAGTGGATCGGCACAACAGAAGCGGCTTCCCTACTGCGGTACCAGGGATGTAGGGCACTGCTGGTTGAGTTCCACGGTGAGGAGTTTTTTTTTGGGACACCGCTTGCAAGCAACAGTAGTCACTACCGTTTGATTGCGTTACTACATCCTGGGGTGTTAATGATGCCCTCAACGGAATAACATCCCTGATGGGATTTTCCAAGTGTATCATATACATGATGTTACATTCAAGTACTGGTTACATAATACTAATCTGCCCTTCATTATGGAATCAGGGCTGGGATGTGGCAGCTCGCAAGCAGCTTTATGAATTTATATGAAGCTGAGGCTGAGCTCCGGCCATATAAGGTCATACAGCTGCTTACGAGCGGTCAACTGCAGAATCATTACTGCAGACACAGTGTGAAGCAAGACTGTTACTGGCAGCTGAGCAGCATAATATGTGACGCAGTTGCTGTTTCACAATAAAACACAATTCACCAGGCTGCCAATAGGTGCTATTGGCAGACCTCACTGGTAGCAGTACTTGGTCTTGACAGATTGCTGTTGTAGTCTGTTCACACATTACCAAACCCACTGCAAAGCATGTATGTTTGTGACTAGAATCAACATGGGCATATGGTCATACCAAACCCACTGCAAAGCATGTATGTTTGTGACCAGAATCAACATGGGCATGTGGTCATACTGCCAAACACCAAACTCATCATATGCATTCATGTCTGCGTCAGCATGTGCGTGCAGCAACCCATGCTTTCCTGTGTGCGCCCCATCAGCTGTACTGCTAGGTTGCTACCTGTAAGCAACCAACACCATCGCTTATCACTGTGGCCTGTAGCCATACACCATATGGAGGTTGCAATCCTTGAACCTTGGCTCTTGGTCTATTGACACTTCAAAGCCCTTGCTCTCCAGCAGTCTCCTCAGGTGCTGCACTCGTCCGCGCATGTCATGTACCTGAGCGCTCACTTGCCGAACCTGTAAACATCATACAGCAACAGCACAACAACGTGTCAGGGTTGACAATAGGAGCGAGTTTCTGGTCAGAGAAAATTCATGGTAAGTACGCTGATTTAAAATGACTGCATTGGTGGCGATGCAGAGACAGGCTGCTGTGAATGTCATTGAAGGACAAGCAGGTGACACTGTGCTTGTCATGGAGGTTCACACTCTGTTCACGACGCTTATGCCATCGCGCTTTTCATATGCTAGTGATATCAACCACCTTTGGCCAGTCCTTCTCTGCCACTCCTGCCAGCACATCCCATTCAGCACGTTCAACATTGATCTTAAGCAGGCCAACTTCCCTGAATGCACAAGACAAACTGCGGTCAGCATTGCCCAAAGCACTGCTTGCAGACTGCGCTACAGCCAACTGTCTAGGCGGGCATCGATTATGCTGTATGAGTGACCAGGGCGTGGCAGCTTACAGACTGCTAGATATGTTGATGTCGTCCAGCTGCCTTCCTGTGCTAAAGGGTGGCAGTTTAAATGTTATGAAATACATGTCATTATGCAGGATGCACATTCTCTGCAGGTTTCCACTGCCGCAGACACTGCTTTCTCATGCAACCTTGAATGCGAGCTGACTCACTTAATATTGTACTGCTGTATCAGCTGTGACACCGTTACAATTGGACACATAATCTTCTCTGCTGGCCGCAACAGCAGGGCTCTGAAGAAGAGGGAATGAATGTGTTTGTACAAGTTTGGAGAGCACCTGCATGCAACATGACAACTGGCTCTTAGCTTTGCTTGTTACAAGGCTGCAATTTTGAGCTCACTTGCAGCACAGTCAACTGCTGCAAGAGTGCTTGGGATGTAGATTGCATACAGGGCATACGCATGGCCTTTGGCTGCAGCACGCCCATCCTTGTTCACACTGCCATAGTACAGCTGGGCTGCAGGAGGTGATAGCTCCTCAATTTGTTGTTACATCAATCAGCGATGACCTGCTGGCGCTGACAGAGCGGTCTGACTGAGGAGATACCTGGCAAACATCTTGCCTAGGTCTTCCAGCAGTGAGAAGCTTTGAGGTCTGTTAAGCACCAGGCTGAGTGTTGCCTGTGCAGCATCTGCTTCATCTGGGTACATGCTGCTCATAGCTGTAAGGCGTGGATAGTAAGCAAATTCACGTTCTGGCTGACTGCCTTCATCTCCAACACCTGTCGTGGTAAGAGCAAGGATCTGCATGCGGTGATGCCTGTGCCATGATGTGGTGCGACTTGCATAGTTGCAGCAGCAATTGTTGTTGTGGACTGCTCTAAGACTGCAGCCACACCATTGTATAACATGTACAGACTGTCTAAGTTTGTTCGATCGTTGCTGCACAATCAGCAGAGTAGCTGGTGTCACATACCTGCATTCACTGCAATGACCTTGCCCACCTTCAACCCCTGCTTTGCTGCCCATTTGTCATACTCTGCGATGTTCCTCTCAAGTGCAACGCACACATCTGGGATGGGTTCTATGGCATATATCTGTCCCCTTGGCCCAACCACCGGTGCGGCCATTCTTGCGAACGAGCCCACATTTGCTCCACAGTCAAGCACTACATCACCTGTAACACAAGCTGTAGCATGCTGGTTGATGTGTGCATTCCAACTCACACTTGAAGTTTTCTCTTTGAAATTGTGAACAGAAATGATCCTGCTGGCCGTGAAGCTGTGCATGGACCTGACGCATATCGGTTGATGCCTGCCAGCAAGGCGCACCTTCCCGGAGTGTGATTGCGTCCTTGCCAAAGTACACCTGATTATCGAGGTTTGCAAAGGCCTCTGCAGCAGCATCTGCTGGGCTGATTGCGTACAAGTCCAAGCCATCCAGGCCTGCAGCGTGGAAGGTTCGTAGTTTTGGGGGTTGTCTGAATTTCATGACTGTCGTAGTTTGTTCATGTGACTCTGTATGGTCTGAACGCCAACTTTGCCAGAAGCAATGCCAGCGATCGTAAGCAAGTTGGAGCGACCATAAACTGTACTGCTAGAAAAGGCGAAGGTTGCGAGGACACCGTGAAAGACCGCAAAACTTGTGCATGTATCAACTCAACGTGTATTCGTGAGTTTCTGCAGGTCGCCGGGCATGCTGTGCTTAGTTACAGTAGTACTGTAACCTCCAGCGGAACGGACGGCAAGTGCATGCGCACAAGCTCAACAGTCCTTACAAGCTCTTCACAGTCTCAACACAAATCCAATATCTATTGCATGCCCCCAATCCGGATACAGCTGCTGAAAGCTTGTTTCCTTGCTGTGACCAGGTCCTTTCGAAGTATGTACAGGCTGCATTGGGTCACTTGTACACCTGGAGAACTCCTGCCTGAGCCTCCCACTCCTTAGAAGCCCTCTGCCACACCGCCAGCCCACCGCTCCTGCCCCGACCCACCACTATGTCTTTATCAATGTAGGCGTACAGGAAGAAGGGAAGCTTCTTGGCATCCCTGCAGATGACAACAGGGTTACGCTAACTCAGCTGCTTGGCTGAAAGGACACTCTCCAGCAACAGAATATGCCGTATGCCAAGGCTTGGCACAAATGCGTCATTTGCCACACGGCATCACACTTGCTGTTATACTTGTTGCAGGATAGTGCCAATTAACTGAGCAGGATGGTGGTCATCGACCCTAGAATTGATGAGCATCAATCACACGTGCAGGCTTTCTGTGCTGGTTGCCATGAGCATAGTTGGCAGCTAATCAACACTTCAGCAAAGCAAGATATCAAACAATATGTCTCAACACTCTATATCTGCGGCCAACTTCATATCACGCTTCAGCACTCACTTTGGGTCCATATCCGCTACAGCAGGTGCATTCTTCTTCAATGGGATACTGAACTTCAGAGGTCCCAGTCCAATGTTCATTGCTGTCACATCGAAGGTAAGCTGACGCCCCTTCATGCTGTAAGGCCCATTGAAGGTGAGATGTGCAATCGGACCCAGAAATACGCCATTCTCAAAGTCCATTTTGGTGCCATCAAACTTCTGCATCAACCACAAGTGCACATGCAGGATGAGGCACGGTTGCAACAACCCTTGCAAGAAGCAAATTCTGCAGATTTTGTATCGCCACATGATTGTATTACTGGAGGCTGGCAATAAGCTCATGCTAGCTTGCGAATGCTGTGGTGTCAAGCTTGTCTCAGTAGTCATGCAGCTCACACCTGACATGCAGGGATCGGGAAGTAAATGCCGCCTTTATTGGGTTGCTTCTTCTTTGCTGCTTGTACTTGTTTCTCATCTGCAAGCATTACAACACATGACAGCTCTTATGGCTGCAATGATGCGTGACAGTAGACAAAAGCATATTTGTCAGAATGTCACATCAGTGTACATCGCAGGGCAATGCAGGTCTGTTGTCTGTACTCACCTGCTGTGAATATGAGCCTCCAATGAGTCCCAGGCGCTTCGAGTGACTCCTGCCAGCCATCTGCCTGCAAAACAGACCTCAGAACCAGCTGTTACTGTGCATGGATCTGGCAGGTTTGTGGTGTGGCAAGGTCTTCAAGTACTGCAGCTGTCACAGGCTCTGTTTTTGATCATAGGCCTAGAGTGTCGTCGCTGTTGACTTTTACACAGCATGCCTCGAAGGTTGCCAACAGGGTGTGCCAGCCTTTTTAGCACACTGTAGCATCTACACACCAGTCATTCAGTTCATCTGGCTTCTGACCTATTTCACTGATCCCACCTGCAGTTTTTGTGCCTCTAGCTGCAGCATTGCATCCAGAAGCACTGGTGCAGGAACACTGTTTGCTTTGAGCACTGCTCTTTTGATGACTGATACAGCATCATCGGTTGCTACCTTGTCAGCTGCAGAGAACAATCAAAAAGCTGTCTCGTCGATATCATGCACGGTTCTGTAAGCATACTTGCGGGCAACAGAACATATCGCTGCAGTACCAGCAGTCTACCAACTGCAGCGAACTACCAGACAACAATGTATGCTGCGCAGATCAGCGCCTGGGAACATCGTCTGGAATAAGTTCTGACCAATGTGCTAGTCATGTTTATGGTACCTGTCGTGACTCGAGCTGCTATGTTGCCACGTCGTTGACGTTGCTGCACGACAGTTAGGGGCCCAGAAAAGGGTCTGCGGGAACATCGCGTGTGCAAGAAATCTGATTAGTGATATAGAACTCTTTGGACTACATGAGTGAGCCACCGACGCACCTGGCATTGTATTTGCATGTATTGGCTGTTGAGCCTTTGAAAGAAGTCCGTGCCAACATGCCTCAAAGTACTTGCAGCCTCACGACCACGTAAGCATAAATCACCACGTGTACACCAAACGTCTACGGTGTTGATCCAGATGCAGCCAGTATCGGAAAAATATGTGATGGGGCCACTATGAACCTGCTTGTGGCCCAAGGGTTCTGAGGCACAGTTTGACCCCTGATTGCACTGCAATTATTGCAGAGCATCAGGCACCTGAATCAACTGTATAAGGCATCTTGCTCGTTGCACGGCTGACTCGTCAAAATCCCCAGCACTCAGATACACTGTACATATAATGTGGAGCTTCAAGAAGCCTGATCACTCCTAGGTCCATGCAATATGTGTCCGTTTGTCATTGCAAGGTCCCACAACAATGACAATGATGGGGTATTATGATTGATTGAAAATGCAACCTGCTGCATGAGCCGTCTTTACATAGTTTGTAGAATACAACAGATGCTGTGACAGTTTGATCATGTTTGTTTGGGGCTCTTTTTCATAACACAGACCACCACACCTGATCAGCTGCTGCCCTTTTGCACGTGCAGGGAAAGCCCCACCAACCACAGTAGATGCATCAGGCGCCACAATCCACACAGGCATTGCTTGCAACGTATGCCAGGAGTGCCCAATCATCGGTGTCCGCTACAAGAGTTGTGAAACACCGGACTATGATGTGTGCATGCGCTGCCGGTCTTCACCAGAGGGCAAGCTTCATTCACCCTACAGGTCTATAGGACAGCAAAGTCCGATGCAGCAGCTTCATGGCAGCAGTTCTGACAAGCAAACTTCAGCAGCAGCAGCAGCACAACCAGCTGCCAACAGAGGCTCCCTTAAAAATCTGTGGCAGATACAAGCATCAAACAGTCAACAGCAGCACTCTGCTGCTGGGCAAACCAGAACAGCATCAATGCGCACTGTCCCTGCTGGTGCTTCTGTTAGCAGCAGCAATGGCAGCACAGAAAGCAAGCAGGCCAAGGCGGAGCGGCACAGAGCCCTTGCTGAATGGGTCTGGGAGTACTTCAGCACTGCCCAGCAGCCGTCAGCAGCCCTTCAGCAACACCAGCTGCCTGCATCATCTATTCCTGCTGGAGCTGCTCGGGTGAATGGTAGCATGCCTCGTGCTGCAAGCAGTGCCTACAGCAGGAATGGACCTGTCAGTCAGGGCTCTGTTGTTGTGACTGACAGATCACCAATATACCTACAGCATGAGGGACACTCACGCACTGTCGTTGGTATAGAACGCACCTTGCCCCCACGAGCTCAGTCAGGAGGCGACCCTCAGGGAGCTGCGGCTGTTGCTGCTGAGTATAGCTTGATCATTTTGGACCCTGGCATGAGCAGCAGAGAACTGCTGAGTGCGCTCAGGTGAGCTGCAACATATACAGTTGATTGCTGCATCTTTTGATGTGGCAACGAACTGGACCATGCAATGTATAGTAACCCAACACAGCTGTAGAACATGGGCTGATGTAGGTTGCTGGTGAACCCCATGTGCCATGTTTGCTGGTTTGCTGCATGTACAGCACGAATCCAACTGCCGGCAGGCTCCAGAACCTGCCATCAAGGTGCCTGCGTTGCAGCATCTGCAGTATGTGCTTTGAGGTGACTACCTCTGCCGGCCAGGGACTGCACACTTGTCACACACTTTGACAGTTGCTGTTTTGCAGTATAGGCTACATGTCTGCCATCCAGAACTTCATGTGACTGTATCACCTGATTGATTGCCATTGCTGTTGCTCTGCTTGCAGGTCACAGCAAGGGTGGCAGAAGCTGGTGAAGCGTGGCATGCACAGTCTTGGGCGCCATGCAGAATTCCAGGTGCTGTACACCACACCGGGCCTGGTGCCGGAGGGCCCACAGAGAGATGCGCTCAAGACCATCAAAGCCGAGAGCATAGTGCGATAGGGCCAGGGCAGATGCAGTGCTGGGGGCTGAAAATCAAAGAGCCACTCAGTGCTGTGAAGGTGTCACTGCAGCATCAGATGCAAGCTTTCATCGTGCAGTCCTGTCCTGGAGAGCTCTGCCCGCAACAGCTCACAGCCAATGCGGGATACTACGGTGTATAAAGTTGTTGAGACACCAACCTGGACTGCCTTGGCTGCGCTCAAAACATGCCCAACTGTGTGCGTGATCCGTTGGTTGCATACAGCCGTGCAAACCCGGCTGGAGGTTGAAGCCTGTTTCATGCAAAATAACTCATTGAGCTTGGTGTTTGCTAGAAAACAATTTCTTGTGGCAATACCAAAAGCGGAGGTCACCAGTGGTTGGAGGTGCACCGGAAGCGGGAGGGCATCTGTAGTTGTCAGCTGGAAGCGAACGTTACCGCTTTCAGTTTGATTGACAGACAATCCTTATGCTGTGTAGTTTAGAAGTGCATGCTGCCAGTGTCAAAGACGCTTGTCACTTCTCACTCGCGCTCTCAGGTGCAACGACTACCTGGTGCTCAGGAGTGTCTGTGAGGTCTAACCAAACCTCTACCTCCCAGGGATATGACAGGAATTTGCATTTCAGCTCGCTGAGGCGAATGAGTACTGTCAGTGGCAGCTTCGCTGCCGCAGAGACATCGCTTCCTCTCAACTGATCTCCGCAAGCTCAGTGCAATTACTCTCAAAGAAGTCATATAGCATGGCAGGTTCTGAAGATTTGCAAGTTGTTGTGCAAGAGCCTCAGCAATATGCCACCAAGCCTCTCAACAAGTCACCAACTGACACCAGCAAGCTTCCTTCATGGCTACAATCCAGAAGAAATAAAGCAATCGCAGCCGCTGGATTAATCTGCCTGTTGATTCCGGCTATCGTCGCACCAGCAGTCGTTGCGTCTCAGAGGAATGCTGCGGCAAGGGTGTCCCAGACGGATGCGAACAGCAAGCAGGACGGCAGCACTTTGGATGCAACAGCTTTTGTTGGAGTAGATGGGAGCTTGAATGATGTCGCTATCAAGGTGCCAACCAGAACACTGAACAAGACTGTGGAAAGGAACCTCACCATTGTACCGGAGAATCCCAGTCGCTTTGTTGCAATCAAGGACGGACAAGTGAGTAACGCACTACAGTTTATTTACATAATAGAGCATCAGCCACCTGTCCCAGCAAGGCACACTGCCACTGAACATCACAGTTGCATCGGCTGGTTCAGCTCTGGCCCCTTCAACAACCGGTGACGATCAAATTGTCGGCAACCAATCACAGCACGTTGAGTTTGGTTTGCACTGCACAATCCAATCAGTTGAACTTCTGCAGCAGTCACTGTCATCCTTGATGTTACTTGGCCTGGCATGGCCTTGCTCCAGCACTGACTCAATATGGAGGAACATGGACGAATCTAAGCACCATAGTACAACCACATTGCACGTCCTGTTGTTGTATTTGCAGTTTGACCAAGACTGCAGACCCCTCTACCCCACAGGTTTCAATGTGAGTAAACAGCTGTAGCAGCAGCAGTCATAGCCAGGGTCCAGCACCATGCTATGGCGATCTGGTGTCTGATAAACGCTCATCAGCACTTCTCTCAACTCATACATTGTGCATTTCAAGATGTTCAGCTGGTACCACTGGTGCATACACTTGGTGGCAATGCAGCTTTGGACAGTACATGTCTAACCATGTGCTAAGCAGCACACTATGCGCTATCTTATGGCATCCGATGATGTTCTGACTTGCACCTGTGCCTCTGGCTGCCGTTCTGCTTTCTCTCACAGGCCTTTGAGCTGACCACTTTGGCTGCAAGTAAGTGTTCAGCTGCAAAATACAGCATAAACTTCCGATTTTCTTGCAACGCATTGCCAAATCTTCACAGCATGCCGTTGATAAACTCAGTTTCTACTTCATACCTACCTATGTATCTACAACACATCTGCATCTACATGTACAGCATAGAATCGCTGCTGTAGACAAACGGTTGTGTGTCCTTCCACCCGTTACAGACTGCCGCTGCACAGCTGCTCCCACAACAGTAACTCAGCCGCATCAGCAGCCGTGTACCGGGGTTGCTAGTGGTCACACATTCCCTAGCGCATTTCCAGCACTGCTACAAAGCAGCCAAGTAGTGTCAAACAACGCACTTCTCAAACTTTTGCCCCTTACCTGTTTTCACTGCAGCGGGTCGCAAGGCTGATGTAGATGCTGTATTCAAGAATGCCGCCTCTATGGGCATGACCTCTGCTCGTACCTGGGCTCATAGCATATCAGAGCGGTTCCCATTCCAGACTGCACCTGGCGTGTACGATGAGAATGGTCTGAAGGCTCTAGATTACGTAATCGACTCTGCAAGGCGTCATGGTATTAAACTGGTACTGTCATTCATTGACAACTGGAAATACTATAATGGTGTGGACCAGTACGTTGATTGGTGTGGACCTCCAAGAACCATGGAATTGCCTAAGGATGCCGGAGGTGATACAGATACATTGGTAAGAACCAGTTGGCAGATGTGTGTGTGTGTGTGTGTGTGTGTCCGTTCGCCACCACCTGAAGCAGTTTTGACATCACGTCATCACATCCAAACGGCTTTCTCCGTGACTGTTTCTGCTTGTAGCGCTTGATGACTATAAGAAGCTGTAACTACACTGATGGGCTTGCAAAAGCTGTAGTTGGGCTTGGCAGACATGTGGTGGTTTCATGAGTGCCTGATTCAATCTTTCTGCACAATGTACGTTGTGTTCCTGCAGCAACTCAGTGTATCCCAGAAGGAGTACGAGACTGTCCGCCATGCAATCTTCTTCAGGGAAGAGGCCTGCAAAAAGCTGTACAGAGACAATGTAGACTTCATCACAAACAGGAAAAACAGCTACAATGGCGTTGTGTACAAAAGGGATCCAACTATCTTGGCCTGGAATCTGATCAATGAGCCGCGCTGTGAGACCTGGAGGCCTGAGAACAGCAACTGCCCTGCTGAGCTGTCACAATGGTATGTAACAGCTGTTGCAACAGCTGTCACATCTTGTCATTCATATCTTGAACATGCCCTACTGTACAGCCGATAGAGTCAAGTGTTACCAGCATACTACTGCACTAGTGATGTGCCTACAGGCTGCAACCAAGTCCACCGTTTGTTGTCTGTGTTTTCATCAGCCCCCACATGCAATATCAACCACCTGCCCTCCTTGCATCCAGTGTGCATCCAATCCAATCCAATTCTATCCGTTCATTCCAATCCAATCCATCCGTGCATGCAATGTGCCCTGCAGGTTCCAAGAGATGGCTGACTATGTGAGAAGCAAGGACCCCAACCACCTCGTGTCTTCAGGTAGGTGCAGGAGCAACAGTTCCATGCAGTCTGGGCAGCAGCAAGCAGCCAGGCCATGTACGTCTCAGGAACCACAACATGGTCTGCGACCTGGCAGTAGGCTCAGTTTGTTGACCAAGTGCCGGGGCTGCAGCTATGCACATGATGTGGGGTTCTTGGCATCTACAGGCCCAACACGACCTTGAATGCAAAGGAACTTGCTTTAACCATGTTCACGATGTGTTCATGTGTCAGCATGCACAGCAGCTAGGTCAGTACATAAGCATGGAGAGACCGTGCCTGCGCCCTGCAAACACAGCGACATGCCATGCACAATGAGATAGCGAAGCCATGTACTTCTTCTGCTGGCTTGTCAAGTATACCACTATCCTGCTGATGTTGAAGGCTCCAACCACTGACGAAATGCAACTGTCATACAGGTTCTGAGGGCTTCTTTGGTCAGAACAGTGACCTCCAGAGCAAGAACCCTCAACCCTGGGCGGCTCAGACTGGCCAGAATTTTGTAGATGACAACAGAGCCATGGACTTTGCTGTGGCACATGCTTGGCCAGACAACTGGGAAATGTGAGTGGCAGGGTCACTAGTGGCGAGCAATCACACAGTGCAGCCATGAGACATCATGCCATGTTCATGCAGGTCAACTCTCTGCAGCTGTATGTGACATGTGGCAGGTATGCCGTTCTGTGGTTTGTCCAACACTCAGTGAAGTTTACAAGTAGAGACACCTGATTTGTGCTTGGTATGGTATGCTGAGCCAAGCCATTCATTGCTGTTGATCCTTGTACCCCTTCTGCTGGGCATCCACAGTCCTGATGAACAGCAAGGTGGCTTCCTACGTGAGTGGCTGAACAGCCATCTGGAGGCTGCAGAGTCAATTGGCAAGCCACTGCTGTTCGAGGAGTTTGGCAAGAAGCTCTCAAACTCAGGTGAGCATTAGGGAAGCACAATCAGCTCAGCAAGAAGGCGGCACAGTAGCTCAGCCAATCCTACAACTGTTGTGATTAGAATCCTCAACCTGCAAGCCTTTCAACAGTCTGTGGCTTCATCCAGTCACAGTGGTGACCAACCAGCTGTTGTCAGACGAGTCTGTTTTGCCATTCTGCGGTGTTTGATCTTACATTGATCCAAGGTCCCCTGGAGTTGGTACAGTACTGACAACATGCAGCAGCTATGCTGTCAACAGCTACACTGACAGTTTTTATGCCATTTGTGTCGTTCTCCTTCCTGCTTCAGATGACGCCAATGCCATCAGGGAGCTCCGTGATCCCGTATATTCTGCCACATATGATGCAGTTCAATCTGCAGTGCAGCAGAACAGGCCATTGCTTGGCAGTATGTACTGGAAGTGGGCTGTGCCAGGATTGCCAAAGGGTGAGTTACATCAGTTACGCCGTGTTATTTGATGACGATAACTGCAGCTGACAAGTAACAAGTACTGTGTAAGAAGCTTAAGTGAATGTGAACAGCCGTGGTTGCGATAAGATGTTGAAGGATCCCATCATGAACTTTGTCCTGCATCATGCGCCGTCGTGAGAAGGAGATGCATTTGTCTGCAGCAAGAACTGCAGGATTGCCTGTCAGAGTCATGCCAACACGCATGCTTTCTGCCTGTACTAGCATAAACTTGGCTTCCTCTACTGGGTTACTGTACACTGCTGTTCTCTCAATCATCTCCTGCACATGCTCTTGCAGGCCCATATGATGTTGAGTATGACGACTCCACCATGGGTGTGATAAAGACACACGCTAACGTCATGCATCGCCTTGTCAACGCCATTCCACCCCGGCCGGGATGTGTACTACCCGCCAGCCCTGACAAAGTCCTTGGGGCCTGGTTTGCCTCAGCTAATGCTGACGCTGCTGAGCGTGGCTGTGTAAATGCACCTGAAGTCAGTCTGGCATACTACAGCTTGTACGGCCCTGGTGGAAGTCCAGAGGCAACTGCCGAGGAGTTGGGATTGAGTAGTACAAGTGCGGCATATGCCAAGGCGCTGTATGATGGCAAGGTGTGGGTGTATGCCACCAAGGCGGACTGCTGTAGGGCTGGGGGGTTGGGTGCCTACCCTAAGGGATGCACAAAGTGATGGCAGTGCTGTTCTTGCTGTTATGACAGATATTGACAAGCAGTTGTCAGTAACAAATGCTTGGTGGCTGCTATGTTGCCTGAATAGTTCTGGTTGTTTGCAAGGGGAAGAAGAGATGTACTGTCAAGGTGCACATGAGGTGATTCTCGACAACTGATGCCTCCTTATTTAGCCACGCGGAGACTTACATGGGCAGGGGGGCATCTGTGCCAGGCAGGCATATATAACATGCCAGTGTTTTCTAAGCCTGGCAGCTGTGTCGATGCATGCGGCATGCTGGTGATTATTGGATAATGCTTGATTCAAGTCAGCAGCACACACATTCTGTGATAGGCTGAATGTGCATGGGTGTCAAGGTGTTTGATATAGGTTTGTAAATGTTCCACATGCGTGTGTGCATCAAAGTTTGTTGGTGAATCAAGTACAGCTTGTCAGGATGCATCCTGATCCTACATATACTTTCTCTGTTTGAAGGCGTCGTCTCTTTGCTCATTGAATCCACAAGCATAACAGTATGACCACCAGCTTTCAGTTGCATACCTTTGAATGCTGTAGTACCGGGTTGATCTATGTTAATCTGGATGAATAGATTAGTTCATAGCCTGGCCATATGTGTGTACTGCACAGCATGTCATTGATGATTATATAGTTACTACACAAAAGGCATGTACAGCAGTCGGCAGCATCAGGCAATCAGGTGCATATTTCATTGGTCAAAGTGACGGCACTTGCTTTGTCATGCATAGGTTGCACATATGACTTGTAAGCTGCACATACAGTTGTGGGTTGTTGGCAGATTGTAGGTGGTGATCATCCTCAGAAGTCTGCATGCATTGAATGCACAATCTCACCTGGTGGGGTAGTCAGATCCAGATACTCTCAGGAGCAGTTTATCATGTTACATTTTCAGTGAGCGGCATGCTTCATGGAAAGTGTGCTTCGTCAACTACATCTTGTCAAACGTAGTGTGATTCTAGTAGGCCCTGGTCGTTACATCTCTCTTTCCCTCTTTATCTTTTGCTTTGTAGCTCATGTGCTTGTGTGCAAAGGCTCTGCAGCAAGCCATGGTGACAGTGTAAGGCAGGAGTGCCAAGTTCGCTGGATGAGCATTATCATCTCCGTCATCATAGTGATCTTCCCCGTTGTAATCATACCTCGACAACATGCTGTCACAATCAAACATTGACAGCATTGACATCTGCTGGCACAAGTGTGGCAAGGCCAGAGATCACAGTTTAATATGTGTGGCAATGACTACACATTCATGACTGATGTGCATCCCAGGTTCTTGTAGTGTTGCTTTTTATTTAAGTTGCAGACATTGCTTGTCTCTTGTGAACACCCTCTGTACAATAACATCATGGTCTGGATCTGGCAGGTACACCGCCACAGTAGCAGCTTGCCAATGGCTTGCAGCCACGGCAGGTCAGGCGCACTGGTTCGCCAATGATGTTGCATCGATGTGCTATCCCTGCTTCAGTTGCAGTCAAGCGTATGACATTTGCTCATGTCGTACACCATGACAGTCACCAACCTGAAGCTGCCAGTGGCCCTACAGAGTATGCATGCAGAGAAAATTGCCCTTGTCTCCCTGTACCAGTATGAGCAGCCTGCCTGGTCACCCTCTGCACCCATAAACGCACTTGAAACTGGTGGCTTCCTGTTGCTGGTCCATTGATATTGATCTCAGATGCATCCATGCATGCCTGTCCCTCCAGTGATGCGCACACTTGAGGTTCGACTAGGTCATGCAGACGCCGTTGAAGGCTTTCAGCTCACATGAAAACCCAGTACATCATATACAGCTCTGTTGTGCACATTTCATGTTGCATGGCCAAACTTTGTTTACATGAAATGTTGCCACTAAGATAAGCTGCAGACACTGCACCTCAAGTGCTCGGTTTCTAGCCGAGCATGCCGAGGACACCTATATGTGAGAGATACACCAGTATGGTAAGTGCGCTGGCATATGCTGTGTGCTTGCATCGTTCCTGCAGTTGCTGCATGACCCAGAGTTCTCCAAGTTGAAGAAGTTCTCAGCACAGATTACCTCGGCTCCCAGTGGACGGCTCGGCTCCCAGTGGACGATACTGTTTAAATTGCAGCTTGCATTCTGGCAAGGGCTGTCCAAGAAACTGTTGTGAAAACTATGAGCTCAGATGCCTTACTAAGTCACAAGATGGAGTCACTGAATGGGCCAGCAGCCTGCAGGTGCAAAGCCTGACAGGTTGATACTGTCAGGCACCGTGACCATAACAAGAAGGAATTTTTCGGTGTGTGAAATGTTCACCAAGAGAGCATACAGATAAGCGGCTTGTCTATTACACTGTCCTGGACGAACTGTTTCTGCTGAACTGTTTCTGCTGAACTGTTTCTGCTGCGCTGCTTTTGATTGCCAGGCTGGCAGTGGATAGCAAGTGCCTACATTGCGCTGCATCTTACAGGGACATTAGAATGAACGATACACCAAAGACATACATGCAATCAAGGCTGGCACCACAACGCAACCACAGCAACAAAGCCAGTACACGGACACCCTTCAAAAGGGAAGTT
>LWCB01015465.1:0-29192 GCA_001630525.1 Coelastrella sp. M60 | reverse complement strand
AGGCTGTTGGTTGCCTCGGGAGAAACACAGCAGGTTGTGATGAAAGCCATGGCACAGACACTGGTGACATTGACAGGTGAGCCTCATTGAAGAAGCCTTACACTGAGCATGGAGCTCAGTTGGTTGCTTGGGCTGTTGCAGGCAAGGCACTGCATATAGACAGTTCTGATTGCTGAACATCTTACAATCAAGTATGTGTCCAACAAATTGTGTTGTAGCCAGCCAGATGCACTGCGCAGCTACCTATCTCCTTGCTGACTTGCATCATGCACTATGTGACACATGACAAAGAGTGGGAAACATTCCAAAACAGGTTGTATCTGGAGCTATGACATGGATGCAGCTGAAGCACTCATGCCTGCTGCTGTGCTGTGCTGTGCTGTGCTGTGTCGTGACTCGCAGATGAGCTGGGTGTATCATCGCTGCATGTAACATTTCCAACTGGACAGGAGTGGGCAACGTTAGGAGCACTCGGGTTTCAGCAGAGAAGAGGCATTCAGTAAGAACAACCTGCAGATGGCATACAGCAACAGCAGCCGCAGAGTCACCAATCTGTTCAACACTGTGTGTTGTTCATGATGGTGTGTTGGCCTTGCCACGCATGTAACAGCAACAAGTATCTGTACAGCATGACTACATGCCCTGGCACAGTCTGTACCGGGCTGAGGTGTGTCACCATCGTCTGCTTCAGCAGAGTTTGAACGCTCTCAGAGTCAGGGTTGTGTGACTGCGAATTTCTTTGCGTGCTGATGGTCGGAATTGTTGCATGCTTTTCTGTGTGTGCTGCGCATGATCAGGTATCATTGGGAGAACAGGGGGTACAAGACATTTGATGACTTCTTGAGTGACTTGAAGCAGAGCAAAAGAAAGAGTATCAGACAGGTGACCCCTTGCGCAGGAAATGCCATGAGACATGCACAGCAGTTGACCACCTTTCCGCCTCCTTACATAGCTATCGATTTGTCAGCAATCGCCAGTTCTTTGTGGTTGGCGAAGACAGTGTCTTATGAGCATCCGAGTGTAATAGATGCTTGTTACTAGGATCTTAGGCACTTGTTAAAGGTGCAGTTTCACTGCTGCTTCAGTGCACAGCTCATGGTAACAAAGCTGAGTTGTGCTTGTACCAGGAACGCAAGTCAGTTGCCAAGCAGGGTCTAACTGTGAGGCGACTGCTTGGCAGTGAAGTGAGCTTGGAGTTGTGGGATACCTTCTACCAGTTCTACCTCACCACTGTGGACAAGAAGTGGGGCAGTGCATACCTCAAAAAAGACTTCTTCCACAGGTAACATGGTTTGAAGAACAAGCTATGTATGGTAGCAACAAACCAATGCAGCGCATGACCAGTGTGATTATTGTCAGCCAGCAGATCTCAGTGACTGATATCATTGCAGGCCATGGGGCAGCAAGCAGTAGTTACCTGCCACACTGTCTTGCACCTGTTAGTATCCAGTGTCAGGGCAAAGACGCCTGTTTGGTTCGTGCTGTGCTCTGGGACCTCAGCTGGTTGCAGCTGCAGGTTTGTCTGCAGGATGATCGTAAGTCACTTGCTGAGTTTCATCTCCATGTGTGTGATCTACCTTGCTGCTTTGACATGCTGGTGACAGGCTGGGTCAGGAGATGGGTGATGAGGTGTTGCTGGTGGTAGCTGAGGAGCAAGGGGAGGTGGTTGCAGCTGCTCTCAACCTCATTGGCAGTCACTGCATCTACGGCAGAAACTGGGGCTGCAAACCTGATAAGGAGTACAAGCACCTGCACTTCGAGCTCTGCTATTATCAGGTGAGACGCAGCTAGTTACATGGATGTGATAGGGTGTGAAACAAGCAACATCCGGTTCCTGGGCAGGACAGGCAGCTGCAGTTGCTGTGACCCTTCCTTCAGCAGGTTGCCGTGCTTCCAAGTATGACACAAAGTTGTGTATGCCACTAGGGCCATCTTTGTCATAAGCTACAACAGAGAGTTGGCGAGGCCTGCCACCTAGCACTTTGGCAGCCAATTTCTGCAGGTGGACCAATCAGCAGTTGATGCAACCTTTCATCAAGCAATGTTCTCCTCAACACACCCACATCGGCAGGACGCTCAGCATCACCTGTTACAGTTTGAGAAGTGTGTTTCAACATTGTAGAATATGTCGTGAGAGCTGTTGCATCCTGTTACGCAGGCAGTTGAGGAAGCTATTGCTCGTGGTTTGCCCCGTGTGGAAGCTGGTGCTCAGGGTGAACACAAGCTGCAGCGGGGTTATCTACCAAACTTCACATACAGCTGCCACTACATGGCTGATCCAGTGTTGAGGAGTGCTGTGGGCAAGTTCTTGGCCAGAGAAGAGCAGCAGGTAAGACTAGGGGCGTCCCAGTAGTACCGATCGATGTAGGCACTAGCAGTGACCAGGCATACTGACCTTGGCTGTGGTGCTGATCCTGGTATTGCAGCCAGTTTGTGGGCCTATGTGGTGTGCAGCGTAGCTAGACATGTTGCTGGTCTGCAGATTAGGAACAAAAGAGGGCATAGATGGACCTGACGCGCTGCAGGCATGCTTCCTTTCACATTGCAGTAGGATTAAAGCATGAGCTCACAGTTGAGCTTGGCGATTAGCTTATCAAGATCAAGTGGCGGATCATTTTCTGATAGGAAGTTGGCATGTATCACGCCTGCTGCACAATGATCGCCTGGCAGTGCCTACTTCCTCCTGTCTCTTACACCTGTCTCTCACACCACATTGTGCTGCCTTGCATCTTGCAGTTGCAGTACACATGGCAAGCTCTCACTCTACAGGGCTCGCCATTCAAGGAAGACAAGACAGTAGAATACCTTGTTGACAAGATCAGGTACAGCAGTAGCTTAAGCAGCCTCAGCAGCCTTGGCAGCTTCAGCAGCAGTGACGAGGGCGATACAAATGCAGATGGCGTTAGCCAAAGCTGAGATATGCAAGAGCAATGTTCCTTGCAGCGAGCGACAAGGTCGGATACAGGTGAAGTGAATAATAATATCGTGCGGTTACTGCCAGCCCATGGACCAGCAGCTGAGTTGTGGTGCATAGGTATTGGAAGCGATGGTCCATGTAGACAAAATTGTCATGCAACATACAATGTGGCTGACACAGCTGTTGATCATACACTGGTGCCGCCACCCAGAGCTGTGTCATCAAGACGTAAGTTTGTGCTTCCGAACTCAGACTCCTTGCCTGCTGCGAGTTCATGTAGCAACCGATCGATCCATGGGTAACTGCCCAGCTGATTAAAGCCAATTGGCATGTAACTACTAGTTTTGGTCAGCAATAGTGTTGTGTCTGTGTGTGGACTCTTGACTTTCCCCCGGTAGACATCAGGTGTTGCAGCGAAGTATGCCAAGGTGTCGATACGTCATGCATCACGCACGTACGTGTCAGTGAGCTAATCTTGGTTCGCTTGCTTGTCACCCCTTCATCAGCTCCAATGGGGGCATCCCGTGCCGCAACCATCCGCTCGCAAGGACACAGTCAGAAGGTGTGACCTGTCACTCTGGCCAGAATGCCCTTGGACTCAACAAAAACAGCAACATTGCTTCAGAGTATCACAAATGCTGACGTATGATTGTCTGCTTGAGTCAGCGCATCAGACACGTAGCTGGCGTGTGTTATGAAGCGCGTTGCGTTCTTGGAGACGAACGAAGGAGCATGCATATACGCCCCTGTGGCTCTGGCGCTGTTCACTCTCTCCTGCAGTGTCTCTGAATAAGCGGCATAGCCCGTCAACAGCTGCTTCCTGGACTTGCATCTTCGTTACGGGAGCTTCGTTGCTCGGACCACGAGCGCTGTCCGTGCCTTGTTTGCATGGACAGGTAGCTTTTAAATGTCCCCTACTAAAAGGCACAGCAGACAATGCTCCGCTTGCCTGCGGACTTGCAGCTGAGAGTAATTCTATCGGCACAAGCTGGAGAGGCCTGCTCGCTGACTTGTCGCGCTCTACGTCAGACAGTCAACTTACCAGAGAGTATCCTCCGCTTTTACCTGGTCTCGGCCAGCTCCAGCCAGCTACCTACTTGTCTTCTGGTCTATCGCTTACTGACGAGCAAGCAGCTGCGGACCTGGCGACAAACCGAAGATGGGGCCATCACAACGATACAGATGATGTTCGAGTGTGCTGGTATACTGAAGATACTTGATCAGCAACAGCAGGAGGCCGCAAAGTCCGTGCAGAGTGCCACCAGCACCACCTCCCTGAAGGATGCAGTACAGCTTCTGCAAAACGAGCTGCCATGTGCAGAGCATTGCCTGCTGCCTTTCTGTGCTCAGGGAGGTCATATACACCTAGTCAAAGCTCTCTTGCCCCTCACACATACACCTGTTCTGGTTAACCCAGTGCTGCACTATGTCAGAACAAGTGCTTTCCTTGCAGCCGCAGCAGGTGAGGTGACTCCCGTGTTTGTACAGCACATGACAGCAGCCAGCAGCTGGTTGCTGGTGGTTCTGAAATCCACCTGCCGTTCATGCTGTTGTACGCCTCCAACAGGAACCAACCACTTGGTGTTTGAGCACGTTGCTGCAGGTGTGAATTGCATTTACGTTGTGATCAAGTGCAGCAACCATTGAATTGCACTGCAGCAGACAGTCGCAGCTGCTTGCCAGTCGCCAGTAACTGTTGCATACCGATACACCACAAGGTCACCCTTTTTCTTACACCCTTGTCCTGGTTGACCATCTGCAGGTGGTCAGGTAGGGGTCCTGTCAGAACTACTGTCAGCAGGCGCCTCCAGCTGGGCTTGTCAGGTGTCAGGGCCCAGTCTCACCAGAACAGCATTGGACTTAGCAGCACAAGGTGGACACTTGGAGGCTTCACAGCTGCTTCAACAGCATGTAGACCAACCCAGCAGCTCATTCCTCACTGCTGCGGCTGACAGCGGCAATGGTGCAGTCATGGACTGGGCTCTTGGCTTCTGGTTTGGTCAGTTCAACGCAGTGACCCCGTTTGGACCACCCCATGTGAGGCAGATGCATGATGCATTGAGGTAAGGACGCTCAGTTTTATCAGGCCCATGTGGTGTGGCCAGTGCTGCTGCGCTGCAGCTGTCTACAATCTGATGACAATCATGCATCTAGCGGTGCACAGACACACACGTGCTTCAGCAGCAACAGCAGCAGCAGCCATGCCAAGATACTATGCCCAGCTGGCATCACCACTTGCTGCTGCATGCATTGTCTTGCAGGGTTGCTTGTCAGAGCGGCCACCTATCAGTGATCCGCCAGTTGCTTCGCTATCTACATGCAGCCCGGTGTCATGACTGTTGTGTGCTGGCTCTCAGTTACACCTGCAGCACAAGCAACACAGAGTCCATGCGGTGCTTGTTGGAGTCGCCTTATCTGCCACAGCAGCTGCAAAGGTGGGTTCCCCTGAACCTCTATAGCACACAATCAGAATGTGCATGCTCATGCTCAGTTCTTTGATTGCTGCTGGTGGTTCTAGCAATAGGATAGTATCTACGGATGCGTCATGCACTCGGCTTTGCACTGACGACCTTTGGTGCTGCTGCTGCTTTGATGATGGACAGGGGTGGGCCGCGGCTCCTGGACCAACTTGTGATGGTGGTCGCATCATGCCTACGTATAGCTATTCGCATCCACAGCATGCCTTCCCTGCAGCTGCTCCTGGACAATCTGAGCAGCAGTGTATCAGCCCTGGCGCCAGTGAGGCCCCTGCTGGGACCACAGATGCCCAGCGTGTTTGATCAGGCCGCAACATCAGGCAATGCATCAGCACTTCAGCTGCTGCTGACACAACTCCCGGAGCACTATGAGTGCCTGGGATTCAGTGCACTGGAAGCAGCATTGTGTGAAGGTCATGAGAGAGTAGCGCAGATCATCAGGGCATTGTTGTTGATGCGTGGACCTCAGAATAAGTACACACCAGCTGCCCTGAGCCCTGAGGGCAACCCCAGTGTTGCTAGAGCTTTGAGGCAAGGGCAGCTCAAGGTAGCGAGCAGTTCAGGGGATGTGGAGAGACTGCAGGGCCTCCTGCAGCAGGACCATGAAGACGGTCCTAGTGAAAGTGATCAGCTGTTGATGCTGCGTCTAGCTGCTGCTGCTGGTCAAACCAGGGCTGTCAAGGTTCTGCTTCAGGAGTTTGGTGGCGGCAGCAGGCAGGAGTTGTGTTTGAGGGCTGTGTGTAGAGGAGCTGTACATGCTGGTCAGCTGGCTACCTTGAAGGTGGGGCGGGGTTAGATGTCCGCATCACATGCTGGGTGTCGTTCTCTTTCGCTCAAGGTGTCCAGCAACAACGGCCTGACTGCCACTGTGATCGAACTCTTGACCCAGTCGTCTCATATGCAACCGAGCTCCTTGGATTGGACTTGCTCGCATCATACATAGTTCTTAGAGGTGCAGCAGTGCAGGGAGGGTGGCCAGCATGTTGTTGATTCATTGCTCTGATTTGATTTTTTGCTTACATATTCCAATCTTGGTGCTGCCGCCGCAGTCTCTTGTTGATGACCCCTCTGGTGCGCTGCTGGAGCACCTCTCTTCTCAGCCTGAGGCGCTGTGTGAGTACCTGAGGGCAGCGCTGCTGTGTGGTCAGGTCAATGTAGCAGCTTGGCTGGTCAAGGTGGCAGCACAGCAGCAGCAGCTGGGGCTGGTCAGGGCAACACTGCAGAGCCTGCTCACAACATCCAGGTGCGACATCAGGAATTTTGGTTAGGAGTGACGGCACGAACAACTTATTTGCAAGGCATGAGTGTGAATGTGCTGGGTTCAGATGTTTTGTTTGCGCTGTTGTTGAGGCGCTCGAGTCATCTTGCACATGCAGGCCAGTTGGCAACATGGAATGTAGTGATATGCAGCAGCCATACAGCTTATCGAAACTGTTGTGTCTTCTCCCCTGGTATATTCTGATCATGCTGAGCACTGAGCGAAGAGCATGCTGTTGCACACTCCTTTACTTGATGTAGGTGGGAGTTGTGGAACACAGGTATTGGCAAAACAGCACATGCAGCAGTCACATCACTCCTCAGAGTTCTGACAGATGTAGGGCCTTCTGCCGCTCTTCATACTGAGGCGTGCTCCACATCAATTCAGCACTGCCACACGCCAGCAGCAGATCCAACAGGTCCGGATGATGACAGACAGCTAGCTGGTAATGCAGAGTCTTCAGCAATGGCAGCAACAGACACTCTCACTACTGAACATGCTGCTGAGCTTCTTACTCCTGAAGTGCTCAGTCTACTGCTGCATGCTTCCGCTGGTGATCCCCTCATGCTGTACACTGTGGTGAGTGCTGTCTCAGCCTTGGGGTTGACAAGCAATCTGCAGCAACAGCAGCAGGATCAAGGACCAAGGGCACAACCGGGTGGGAAAGTGTCTGCCGGTGGTGTTGGTCTCACATCCAGCGAAAGCCACAGCAGCAGCTATGCGACGGTCAGCAGCACAATCAGCGGCATCAGCATGGAGCAGAGCACAGGTGCTCAAGGGTTGTGCAGACAAGTTTCTAGGATATGACCGGGGGCTCAGCCATCCTAGGTGCCCAAGCAGTCAGTGGTTTTGCTGGTGCTGGTTTCAACCCGGTTAGCCCATCTCCAGGCAGTTCTAAGAGATTACCCAGCCAGTCGGTTGTGAGCTGGTCAACTGGCATGTTGAGATCCGCTGTGTCAGACCCTGAAGCCCTGAGGGCCCTGGGTGAACATGTGGCTTGGAGGGAGATGGGATTGCTGGTTGGGAGCGCCATTGATGCTGAACTGAAGCAGCTGCAGAAGCAACATAGAGGGATGGATGTCAGTGATGGTGGTGGTGGTGGTAGTAGTAGCGGTGGCAGTAGCAGCAGCAGCAGCCAAGACAGGATGATGCTGAAGCAGCTACATGCGGCTTTCTCAGAGCCCCTTGGTGAAATGCTGCGATCACCTGATTTGAGGATAGCAAGAGGTTCTCAGCAAGCAGAGATGCATGGCAGTGAGCAGTCGTCACCCATGTCACAGACTGACTCCTGCATCCCCCAGCAGCAACAACAGCAGCAGCAGCAGGTCTCAAGCTGTCAGCTCAGCTGTGTATCAACAGGTCAGGAGCAGGATGCTGCTGATCTTATGCGTCAGAAGCTGAGTGGCAGGAGCATGAATGGTGCTGTGCGCAAACTGCAACAGCTGACAGGTCTGGTACAGCAGCTCTCAGTGTCAACACCCTGTTCCCCACAGCACCCTTACATGTTGCATTACAAGCAGCAGCTGCAGCAACAGCCCAACTATCTACACCGTGCCAGCCAGCCAGGCTACGGTTGCCGGGACAGAGACAGACAGCAGCAGTGTCAGCTCAGAACTGTTGTGTCTCTGCCAGCTGCCAAGATGTCTCAGCCTCAGCACCCGTACATGCAGAACTATCAGCAACTGCTGCAGCAGCAGAACAGTGCTCGTGACGGGACAAGTGGCAGTCCTGTCTAAGACATCAGTGCATCTGGACTGCAGGGGTCTGGTGTGTTTTCAGTCGTGGTAAGTATGTGTTGATCAGCACAGAGTGTAGGTGTGCGCCTTGTGGCATGTGAGCATGTTGACGGCAAGCTGATATGTGGTTCGAAAGATACTTTGAATTGTTGCTACGGTGTGACCTACTTGCAGATGCCTAGATGCTTGATTACGCGAACTTCTGGCAAGAGTGCACTTGTTGTTGATGTTGTGGGTCTCAAGACCATCATCTCATTCTGGTGATGGGGTGGTGTGAAGCTGCTCTCGACTGTGTGGTGATGTAACTAGAAGCAAGGTGTGTGTTGAGCAACTTGCATCGTTATCGATGGTCTGATGTCTTGTATGAGATGATAGAGTTGACAGTGGGCACCTTGTCTGTCACCTTTGCCCTTGCACTGAATTGCTTGTGCTTTGTTATTGGCAATTGTGTGCTTGCTAGAGTTGTACTGCAGTGTGCAGCCAGCTGCTGCTGCTTTGTTGCTGGCCAGATGCCTTGCTGCTGAGAAATTGATGGCAAAACGCTGTATGCAGCATCAAGTGACCGTTTTACTAGCTGTTTTGGTGCGTAAAAGTTGGTACTGCTGTTTGCCTGGCACCATTTTGGCAGCAGTGTTACTGGTTTAATTGTGAGTGTAGAGTGCTACAGATGTTGCCGCATATGTGTTGTTGGTGTTGTTGCTTCACGGTGTCGTGTCTGGCGGCGCTTGTAGTTGTTGCCCATTGTGCATCCGCGGTTGCGTTGTACCTGATTGAGTCATGATTGCTGCCCAGCATGATCCACTGCCAGGCTTCAGTACGCACAGCTCGACATGAATTTGCGGCCACTAAGAAGTTGTGGAGCCCCCGGAGGGATGATATAACTATAGAACTATGCTGTGTAGCCATATTAGCGGCATACCCACTGTGGTTATACATGTCGAGCACGCATGTAGACAGTTTTTGTTACTGCTGCATTCATGATTCAGCTTTGTGTTATCCTGGCATCATCTTATCCTGAAATGGATGTATTTGAGGTCAGTATCTGTCGTTGATTATCTGTCTTTACATGTGGATTGTTAGCTGCAGTCTTGCTTGCCTGCGTCATAAGCTGTTTTCATCAGCTTCCCAGAACTCATGAATGGTGTCGTTGTCTCCTGCTGACTGCTTGTGAGCATCCAGGAGTCTTCTGTGGGCTAACAGCCAAATGCTCGTATGTCAAGTTGAAGTTGGCAACAGATAAGGTTGTACGTCTTCTGCTGTAGTGCAATGTGTGTGTCGACTGACTACTGGTGTGTGAAGAAAGCAGCATGCGTGTGACACAAATCAGCATGAAGGCTGTTCAAGGAGTGAGAGTACGGTCAGTAAGAACTGAAATATGCTGTGACCAACGTACTAAATGTATGTAAATGCATGTATACTTGTACCAAGATTGAAGTCAGCTGGTGTGTCGGCCGTAATCGCCACAGGTGCAGTAGTGTGTACTGTTAGTGTGCTTGAAATGGCCAGGAGGACAGAAGGGTCATACCTAGCTGTCTGTAGTTTGCAGTGTTGACTGATGTGTGTCGTATCTCCTGCCACAGGGGAAACAAATTGGGTCCGATTTTTGTTTCCTTGGGCCGTGCACCTGTTGTACAGGCCAGTTTTGATAAGCCACACAAGGGATAGAGTCTGTGCCCATTGTACAGTAGCATTTTTGCCCCTTATGGGCCTTGTGTTGGTGGATCATCAAGGGATTGTTCAATCTCAGCCTGAGCACCCAAACACATCTCACCTGCAAGAGTAATTTCAGGCACACCATGTGATTTTCTTGCTGTAGCATGTCGAGACCAAGTTACTAACAACCACAGCGAGATAAGTTATTGAGTCAACTGTACTGCGAGTGCAAGTTGTGCACTGTCGTTCATCATAAATAGATATTGTTGTTGCTGTTGCTGTGCTTGGTCACCACCGGTGTGTGATTGCCGATGGAAACAGTTAGGTGCAAGCATACCCATACTCGCACTTGTATGGACTATGTATTATTGTTGACCGTTGGAAGGATAGACCAAGAAGCAGTCAGCCTGCGTTGCAAGCTGTGCGCAGGTCACGCATCTACAGTTCTGCACGTTGAAGCATGTATCACGGGCCAAAGTTGGTTGCAGGTATGCAGCCTCAAGAGAGCCATTGTCATTCAGTGCACAATATGATTGACATCAGCAACATGGCGTAGTCTGTGAAGAAGGTGTCTTTTGAGGGGGTGCTGTTTCTAACTACACTGACCATGCAGGTGGCACAGCGGAATATTTCTTGGAACGCATGTGATATAGCACCTCCTTTATGATTTAGTAAAGCGCTTGTGGTGAGGCTAATCAGCCCGTCATAATGTGTAAGTGTGCTTATTTTGTAGCTGACTTGTCAGTGTGCACATCCAGCTGCTTTTTGCATGAATTTGCAGTGTCAGATGAATCTAGCTGCACTGTGTTCTGTGCAAGTTGCACGTGCCCTGTGTTGACAGCACTGAGAGTATGGAGTACTACTTCCGAAGCTGTGAGTGCTTGGAGGGTGTAGTCAATGTCGTGATGCTGATTCAGATGTTCGCCTCTTAGCCAAGGGCTGAACTGATACAGAAGTTCAACCATTGGCTAGGGGTGCTATAGCAGTAACTAGTAATAGTCATCTCTGACTGTCTGCAGTGAGCTATGGTTCAGATGCATGACTCTTTGTGACATCTCATGTGGTTGCGCAGCTGCTTCTGAGTCCGCGGCCGCAACATAGCCCCAGCTACGTCGATGGCAATATTGAGCAGTCATTTGCATGTGCAGGTACCTCGGGCAGCATGACTCAAGATCACAAGAGATGATCATCACCAACGTGCACTGCAGTGGATGTTCAAGCAATGTATGCTGCTGTGGCTGAAGCAGTCTCGTTGTGAGTTATGTGCCGCACATAACTATAGTATAACTGTGATCATCAGGATCGAACAGTGGCGGATGGTCAGAACATGCAACTTGGGTCAGTGGATGGCTGGGTCCTACTAGCCTAGTAGGACGGTTGGGTTCCATGTTATAAAACAGATGTATTGTCGCCGATTGTTGGCAACAGCCTTCTCAGGGTCTGCTTGACTTACTGGGCATCGGCCCAAGGCCCAAGGCTGAGCCCATTATTGTAACGTTTTATTTGAGATACCTGGGTGCCTACTTATATGCAAAAACACCACTGAGGTTTGTCTCCATTCCACACGTCAACTCTGCAAATTTGCAACAGAATTGAGCCAAGTGAATCCAAGCTAACCAGCAAACAAACAAAACAAACCCGTTCCGGCCAACCACCAAATCCTTCAGTGCCATCATGTCATGTCGTGGGCTGGCAGCCTGGCCCTTGATGTAGACAACCTTTCATGTCCTGCTTTCATATAATGTCTTCAGGCAGATAAGTAGTAGACACACCCATTCTGGCCACGAGGCCCTTGGGCAAGAAACAAACGGCTGGCTGAGCCAGCCAAACCATAAGATACATCAACCCCTCTGGGGTAGCTTTCTAGGCAAAGACTACTGAGAGGGTATCTTGGCACAGCATGACAAACGCTGTGAAAGACACTACATGCAGTCAATGGTAGTAGATGTGGTCAGTAACACAATTGTAACATGTGAACAATCAAGACACATCAGGGAGGATGCATCGAAACAAAGTCAGCAAGTCTGACAACTTTAGCTAGGTGTTGGTACAAGGCAATGTCAGCAGCATACAGTGCAAACAGCCGTGACATAGACACTGTGAAATCCGATAAATTGCGGAGCATGCGCATGCTGGTGGTCTCCTGGACTGCCTGAAGCTATAAGTAAGCTCCCAACTCAATTTTTGGAGCAACCAGGCCGCTGTGAGTCCTTCATTTCCAAGGTTTACCAGAGCTAGAGGAACCGCTGCATCCACCAGCGGATGTAATATTACGACTTGGGTGCTGCTGGCTGCTGGCTGAAACAGCTGCTTCCGCAGCTGCCAAGGTCAATGGCTCGGTGTGGTCGTCTGCATCACAGGCATCATTGCCGCTGCTTGTGGACCTGCGTGCCACACCAGACATAACAGCAGCAGGATGAGTCACACATGATGTCTGTGAAGGCGGATGAACATGGCAGGCACGCTGCTGCTTGCCACACTATCCAGGTGTCATTGATACCTGTTTGGCAACCACTGTTTAATGCTGTTGAACTGCTGCTGCAACAACCCCAGCTGCAGTGTGCTGCTGAACAAACAGCAATCAGGGCAGTGATGCATCACCATATGGTCACAGCATCAGTGGCTGCTTCTGCATCCAGAACTTCACCCTGTGCAGTGTGGCACAGGGTGGTTGGCAGGATGGGTGGCATGTCAGCATACACCATGCCACCGAGCCACTGGGTGCCCAGACCTGCATCTGCAGCTGAGTCAAACGTCTCACTGAGTGATCCAGATCAAGCCTACCTATCTGCAACAAGTGCTTGCCTGTTGGCCGCCGCTGCTGCAGCCGCCGCTGCCATCCCCGTCAGTAGCTGTTGTCTGACATGCAATACTACCTCCTCGCTACAGCACAATGCTCTGCAGCACAGCAGCAACAATGAGGTAGCATCGATGATTGCGGTGAAAGTCGTAACCCGCTACTTGATGAAGAAACACAGTCACTGTTGCAGCGCACAGCCTGAGGGACTCGATGATTATCTCTGCTCCTAAACTCAATGACACTTACTTGACAAGCTCCCTGAAATGAAAGTCCGTGATCATGCCCGCTCTGCTTGCCTGCATCACTGCCGACTGTATGTGCTGAGGTGGAGGCACAGGCCAATCCATTGCTGACAGCTGTTGTGTGGCTGACTGCATGGCCTCATCAAGACACTGAAGACCCAAACCTGCAAGATACATCATGTATGGACCCTCTGGCAGCCAAGTCATAGTGCAAACATCAGTGTGCCTCATCGTGAAAGACAGTTCATTGTACTGGTACAGGTGACTCTATGACTATGATGGCGGAGTTTTGGTTGAGCTGATGCAATGGTCACCTTGGCAGGTATGTGTGCTGTCACATGAACACCAATCAGCATCTACAAACTACAAGCACAGCGCTGAATGCAGAGAGAATGATCACGCCACAGCGATGGCTTTGATTGATGTTCAAGGTTCGAATGATCGGTGGTATGCTGAGTTATGACTGCAAATCCTTCCTTTCCAAGAGCACATCTTGGTTGTTAATGATCTGGTGACTCACACTTCTTGTCTTGTGTGAAGGCAGTTTTCCTGAGACTCTTGAGGTATTGCTCATAGGTGAAGGTCACCTCAAGGCACTGCATGAACACTGGCAGCTGGACCAGGACAGCTCCTGTAGGACACCTGCCTTGCTGCTGCTGTTGAGGTACCTGGCTCCCTTGCTGCTGCTTGTGTCTAGCCTGGTCATGCCCTGTCAGCAGCAGGTAGTGTCTGTTGTGCAACCGGGGCGTTGGCTCATCATGATGCAAATGATTTCAGGTGGAAAGCATCAGTGCTGGCCGTGTGCATTGGAGCAAGTTGCTGCCCCTGCAGTTTGCATTGCTGTTATTGTTACAAGCATGGGTGCTTCTTACTGACATGTTTGTATGTTGACAGCAGGTGTCCAGGCGTTCTTGACGGCAACCAAGGGGAAGTCTGGGCACAATAGCAACATCAGTGAGTGTATATCTTCAATGCTCAGGTGTCCGGCCTGGCCAGTGGCGGCCAAACTGCGCCGAGCACTTACCAGGAACATCTGACGGTTGTGTGGAGTAGCTGCAAAGGCAGAAACATGGCGATGGCACCGGAGGAGCCTTGAGCCGGAATGTTTGGAGTACCTAGCAGCTCCTTGGTACAGCTGACATGTTGCAAGCAACATCTATAACATGCCTAATGATGCGTGATATGAGCAGGTCACTGCTCGTACAGCACAACCCGTTCGCTGTCAGCAAATGCAAGCAGATTGCTGGGTAGGATTCTCATCTAATCACAGGTGGTCTCAGATTTCACAATTACCTGCAACATAGTCATAATGTCGCCACAAGACATGCTGCCCATTAACCACACACGATAGGTAGTCTGCCATGAACACATCAGTGGATGGAACTTGTCGACTGCCCAGCATCAACCTTACAGTCAAGGACGAGGCATCACTTGATTGATGTCATGGGCAACTTGATGCAATGTAGTCGTAAAGAACAGTGGCTTACTGTGCAGCATCCTCAATATAGGGCAACAGCTGTTGGCAGTAGGCTTCAGCGCGCTCTCGGACACCAATACATACATCGTCGTCCTGTGGAGACATATGGCAGCTCATACGGACTAGATTGCCGTCAATTCTATTGCTCAGCTGTCGGGCCTGCAGCTGCGCTGTTCAAAGTGACTCAGCAACTCAACAGCACAAGGACAACCGCTGGCCACACAGCATTTCAACAGCCTCTCCCAAATATGAAACCAACTCAGTGCTCGAAACCGGATGAATATGTAATCAGGAGGATGATCGTCGGTTGGTGATAGAAGCTTACTGCGGGCCACGAGTATGTGATGCTGACATCAGAACCCAATCGTGTGAAATTGATCATACTGGCGACGCTGTTGGCTTCAGCGGCCTGTCACGGCCGAAACCGCGAGTTGGCGCCAATCCACGTGCACGAGACCGATAGGGTGCCAGACCCTCGTTTGTGTCGTTCAAGCTCGTTGTAGGGCAATATGTGGTTGGTAAGACACAACTTTGCAGCGGTGTGACCTTGACGAGCTTCGGCTGTCCCCTGCACCATCCGCATTGTTGCTGCCGAGACAGGTTTGGCTGTGGTTGAGCTGCCCACCACATAATTCACCAGGTGTTGCCACCTGAAAGATTAGAAAGGGCTTATGTGTGTCTGAGTGCCATCCCTGTTGACCACCTTGCTATTGCTGTATAGCCGCCGACCGGCATGCAGCCAGTTGACCCAGGTGCTGCAAAGCATTGCCAGACAGGCTACATGCTCACAGGTGCAACTGCTACCATAGATGAACCACCACATTGGATGAAAGACACTCAACGACACGCTGCATGATGACATGCCTGTCAGCAGTGCTTGATGTCATGACAGTGCTGCGGAGTGCATCCAGATCATGCTGCAGTCTGTTGTGTCTCCAGAATCGATCCCTTAGTACAGAGCGCCTTGCAATCTGCAGTAACAGATGCTCAAGGTCTTGAAGTCCTTTCATGACATGTAAGATGGTCCCGCTGCGGTCTCAATATTCAGAAGGCGTCACTTAGTGCAGCCACTGGCAGCCACTTGGAGTGATTCTGCATTGACGCTTCATTGTGTTGCAGATAGTGCATCTTAAAGTAGGAATGCTTTGGCAGCACCCGATAGAGAATACACAGTGGGTTCAGGATCGCCTATACCAAAGTGTCAACGGTTATGTGCCAGCTGCAGCTGCAGCTGCAGAGTGCCGGGTGTGGGAGGCAACATTCTTGCTGCTGTAAGGGACAGGCTCCTGTAAGGCACAAGCCACAGATGACATGCTGTCCACTGCAGCCAACTGGACACACAGCAACTGTTGAACAACCCAGGTCAACACAGAGCAATGTATCCATCCCGCCTGGAGCGCTTGTAACAGGAGACCAACAGACTGCGTGCAGGCTGACGTGTTCATTTCTGCAGGGCAGCTTTGGCAGCATGATCAAGTATAGCTCATTTCTACATTTGCAACGTCAGAAACAACTACCGAAAAGCTTGTGTTGGAGGGATCACCCCCGAGGTTGAAGAGTTATTGGTGCCCTGTTTGGCACTGAGCATCGCGGGTACCGTACAACCTGTTCTTGCGCCATATTGTGGTATTATTTGTTCTTCTGGCCCTACCAGCAGCCAGCCAACTAACAGCAGGAGGCAGGCGCTGGGTGTTCGTTGCATCTGCGTAAACGCTTGTTAGCGTCATTTGTAGGAGGCGCAGTCAGTTGTTGTTAGTCTGCTGAGTTAGACTGTAGCATGGCTGCCTTCGTATCCTGCCAAGGGACACAGCGGCATGTTGCACGACCTGGTGCACGACCCGCCACGCCTCGCAGGATCATTGGGGCGTCTTTTAAGGTAAGAGGTATCCATAAACTTTTTCGCATAAGGCTCTCATGCTTGGATTCCGCGCCTGGTGTATGGTAGCCTATGTGATGCGTCATAAGACTGGGCCAAAGTGTTGTGCTGCTGTGAGCCGTATTGAGCGGTTGAATATCCTGTAATATCTTGTTTCTTTGGAGGTGTTGCTTTTTGCAAGGAAGGCTCAAACACAACCTATGCGTATGTCTCTACCGTACTGCAAGTTTGTTGCTGCTGTCTTGTACCCCTTGTGCGCAACAGGCGTCAGCCAATATGTCCCCTCACCAGACTCTGGGTGTTAGCCCAAACGCAACAGAGCAGGAAGTAAAACAGGCGTACAGAAAACTGGTACTGCAGTGCCATCCTGATGTAAATCAAAGCAGAGGCGCTGAAGCCAAGTTCATGAGCATACAACAAGCGTATGAGCTACTCACAGGCAAATCCAGACACGCTGCACAGCGTCCTGACGGCAGCCGTGCGGACTCTGCATTCCATGACTGGTGAGTACACATAGGTTTAGCATCAGAAGGGTACGCAGCAATTGCGCTCTGGAGTCACCAGCAAAATGTACTCGTGTTACGCTCAGCAGCGAAAGTGCTGCCTTGGCTGGAGGTTGATAATCTCCCGTTTTCGTTGAAAATGGTATGCTGTGCAGAATGCTAGAGCTGGATAGAATGCAAGAGTTGGGTTAGTCCGGATGGAGGTAATTCACACCATGCCTTGCATCCCGAAGGCATACATGTTGTTGAAGCTGCAAGTCTACAGCAGTTGAACTTGACAAATTGTCTGTTGCATTCAGGTATTGGTCCTTTGTACAAAAGCGAAGATGGGGTGGATACAAGAAGGGGACAGCAGCATCTGCTGCCCAGGAGTCCCCAGAAGATGAAGCTGGTGTCCCACTGCATAAGACCCCGGCCCATCAGGCAACCCTGAGGTCTCAGCTGGCTGGGTTACGACACCGAGCTGCTATTCGTTCCAAGCGTCAGCGCACCGCTGCAGCACAACCAGTTGAAGCAGCCAATGAACAGCAGGATGAGCAGGGCAGTGAGATGGAGTATGACAGCAGCCACATGGGAGATGGTTGCAACATGTCTTCAGGTGTTCATGACTGGGAGGCTGCTGAACGAGAGTATGCTGCTGAAGCTGCTAAGAGAAGATTCAGTGCTACTGAGAGTCACAGGCACCAGGTCATGCAGCAGATGGCAGGCCTGCACAGATGGGCAGCTGTGAAAGAAGAGGCAACAAGGTAATGCTGTGTGGGGTCAGATTGCTCTGCTGGGTTGTGGTGAACAAAGATCAGTGACAGTGTGCTGGGCTCATCTGGCAGTAGGTCATGCCGACTTCTTTGCACCCATTTTTGCTCTTGTCTGTTGAGGCACTCAGGGAGTTGTCTGGTATCACTTGGTGGCATCTACACCATAATGCGTGCAGTCTACAATCAACATGTACTATTACATGGCTTGAGGGGAGCGACAATCGCTTGGTGGCTGTGAGACAAGAAGAGCGGTGTCTTTAGGAAGCTTCTGTATCAGCTCTGCATTTTTGGTGCACTATGCACAGTATAAGCAGTGTCTGCAAACATATGTGTCATTGTAATGTGAAATAGCATATCACAGGAGTGTATGCATACCTGCAAAGTTGTTTTGTGGCAGAGTTGTCCCTTTTTGTGCCATATGCTGTGTTAGCTGGGTACTGTGCCAGTTGTTGTCTTTTTGTTGTGCTTGCATGGCATGGATGCCTGCAGATGATTGTAGTTGTTACAGGAGGTAGATTATTCCATCAATGACATTGCATCGTACACCATTGGTCATTGTATACTAATTGAAGTGTAGTGGGCGCTTAGTTTGGCTCAGCGTGCATCTGACAACAGGTCAAGGTGTGTCCACAAGTGCTGTTGTGGTGCTGGAACGTAGGACAAGTGATTTTCCCAACAACTGGCAAATGCCCCAGGTGTAAATGCTGTTTGACAGCATGCTTGGGGTTGCGGCGCAAGAGTGTCATATATACTTGCTCACAGAGCTGCCCCATGCAGAGTCAGAGGCTAGCACATGGTGTTTTCTGGGTCATTTTACTGGCTGTCAGTGCTTGATTTGCATCTGTCAACAAGTTTTATCCACCATTGCAGCACATCAGGTTGCTTGAGGCGAGCAGACTCAACCAGAGCAATACCATCTGCTGTTAAACGCTTCCCATGTGGTGGTCATGCTGGTCATGCACGTCATGTACACGCGTAGGGCTTGTTGCTTGTTTTGACTTTGACTCTGCCTAAGCATGTCTGCGCAGACAGCACGTACCGGCATGTGAATGGCAGAGAGTCTGTAGTTAGTAGGAAACTTGACAGAGATTTGCAATATGTTTGGTACTGTTGAGTAGATTATGCGCTTTGGCATCCACCAAACGCCTCTGTGTCGATTGTTGTGGGCACATTGCGAGTCACTGTCGCCGCACGCAGTACATCTGCCAGCTGTTAATCTATTCACTGCATTGGTCTGTGCATTTCTGCATTGTCTTGATGATATGCAAGCTGTGTCTGCTCAGAAAAAAATTCTGTAAGGCACTAGAGCGTATCTGCTGCAACTTGCAACATATGTGACAGAGAGTTGGCTCATGCAGCAAAGTGAATGCAATGCTGGCTGATGCAACATACGTGTTATTGGTGTGATGTCAGGAGTGCCATCAGCGCTTTCTGCTATATCACATTGTATTGTTGCTTACTTGATACCCCTTGGTGGTGAGTGTCTTCAGATTGGAAATGTAATTCTGTGTCATTGCTGCAGCTGCAATTACACCTGTCAATATCGTGCAAGGCCCTGATTGGTCATCAGCGATCACTGATCACATTCAGGCAAGCTGGTAAGTTTGTGTGGGAATTTACATATTCGTGATGTGGATGTCACGTTCCCATCTCAGTTCCTTCAGATATCACATTCTCAGTGTTTAATGACAAGCCCAACCGCAGCTTTGCGGTATTGGCATGCGCGCACCTGCCGCGATCCCCGGTATCGTGCTCTGTCGGTGTCATGTGTGCTTGATCAAAAGCCTTAACGCGGGTTGCTATGAGTATCATACGGCTCTTGACGTAAAGCAAGCAGCAGCTGCAGGAATACGGCCCAAGACTGCAAGATCAGCCTGTGTCCTGGGGTCAACCCTTCACTGTATGACCAACACGATGCCGTGTTGCCATGGATCAACCATCTCATAAAGTCAATAGTCTGCAAGGACTGCAAAGCAACCGCTGCATCAGTCACCTGCAGACGTCTGCCGGGTCAAACACGCCGAATCGTACGATGCCTGATCTACTACTGAAGATGGCAGATGATGCAGAGCGTGTCGGGAGGGCTGCTCTTGGTAGGGTACGTCAGTGATAGGAAGATGAATCCGCAGATGAACGCCGTGGACAACCGTAAGCCTACAGGTAAGCATCCTTGCATCAAGGACCAGTGCAGTGCTTTCTACCAGTATCACTATAACCCCGCACATTGACCTTGGCTCCTATTCTAGTCTTGCATTATCTCAATGGCGCAGTACAGGCAACATGGATAGCTCAGCATGCACAGGACCAATTGCATCACTTGCTAATGCACAGCACAGCAGTATTGCACCACACCACCTGGCATCTTGTCGTATGAAGCAAGCTCACCACGATCGAAATAGCACCTTTTGCCTCATCTCGCTACCCTCAACGTACAGGACAGCTAAGCAGACTGAGCAACATGCGGATGGCAGCTGGTACCTCAGGACTGACATTGGGAGAGCCAGCAGGCAGCAGCTGCAACAGCACCATCGACCCACAGCATCTATCTGTGTCGCAACCACAGACTACCTCCAGCAGCTCAGTGCAGAGGAGCTCAATCATAGTTTCCAAGATCCCAGTGGCAACGGATGGTACAGGGCATGCAGCATCCATTGCAGCCAGCACCGCACTCAGCAATCCAAAGGTGCCAATGCCCTGCACGCATAACACCAAGTCTTGGAAGTTGCAGTACTCCTTCTGTACGCCTGTTGAGAAGAAGCTGCAGCAACAGCTAGAGGTGAGGAATTAATAGCATCACAATGCATCAGATGATGTTCTTGTGCTCCTGCCCTGGCGCTGGCAGAGGGTAATGGCTATCAACATGCATGCCATTCTGACAGTGCAAAAGCTTAATGAAACCACTGTCTGTTGGCCACACGCACCTTACCTCAGGCAATAAGGAAAGACCCTGAAGTGCGGAAAGCATTGGAAGCCAGACTAGAAGCTTACAAGGCAGCAGATGCACCACTCAAGGAGGCTCGAGATGCACTGCTGGAATGCAACAAACAACAAGTGATAACCCTGACACATGATGTGAGACTGCAACAGGTGCAGCAAGGAGCCCGACAGCGGGATGAGCGTATGCAGCAGGTGAGATTATGCAACTTCAGGTTGTGAGGGAGTTGATAAGCATTGGTTGATTGACTCATAAGTAAAACAGAGTTTACAGCTGCTCTAGCTCATCAGCTGACATGTAATGAGCACTGCCGGTGATCTCTGCTGCTTTTGTGCACTCCATGATATGTGAGCAGGCACAGCAGCAGCACAGGGAGCGTGAGGAGGCGCTGCTTGCTGCCAAAGCTGCTGCAGCTCACCGGGGTGCTCATATAAGACATCAACGGCTGGAGCATGAGGCTGAAAGAGAAACTGAAAGGGGTCACGTTTGGCGCGTAAGTCCAAAAGCATGCCACTCCTCTCCATTTGGCAGTGTGTAGATAGCTATATGTACACATGACAACTTAACATCAGCGGGAGCTTTCTGTGAGTGCAACCTTCAAAGTTGCTCAGCAGTCCTGGCATGTCTAGCTCTACCTGCCAAAACACTCCTAACTTGCCCTGTCCTCCATTTATACTGCAGACCAAGCAGTGGTCTGGAGTCGTGTACAGTGGCAACTATGTAACCCAGCTGCTGGTGGCAATGCAGCAGTTGAAGCAGGCCGCTGTACTTGGTCGCCAGCAGCAGGCAGCAGTCATCACCATTCAGAAGTACTGGAGGGTAAGTCTGACAGCAAGCATAAGTTCTGGCACTGAACTACTCATATCAGGCTCTCCTTGAGACCCGTTCCAAGAACCTTTTGTCCTGATAGATGTGAGAGTAAGCTTTTGTACCGTATGAACTGCTTGTGCTCAGCCTGCCATCAGTACCTTCACATCACCTCTGTGGACCTCTGTCATAGCACATGTGTCAGCACTGCTGACAGGTGGGTGCTGCTACATTGTGTGCAGAGGCACAGGGCACAGAAGCAGTACAGGCGAGCACGGCATGCTGTCTGCCTGCTGCAGCAGGCCTGGCGCCGCTATCAGGCCAAAACAGCACAACAAGACACTAGGTGCTACAAGGCAGCAGTGTGCTGCTTGTGCTTCTTGATGGAACTCAATGGGTCCAGTGGCTGCCAACTGCGTAGGGCGGCGAAGCGGGTCAAGCACACAGGTATTCAGCAAATGTGCGAATGCTATGCGCCAGACAATCATAGCAGCTGAGCATCACACTGAGCTTTGCTGCTTTCAGCAGTGGCGTCCTCAGGGTGTATGGCGGATTCTGTGGCATCAGTACATCGGCATAAGTGTAACGTCAGCATGACAGTGTTGGCAAGTCATCAGCGCCACAACTCTTCTCTGCAGTGTAAAAGAATTGACATGGTCCTACAGAGGCTTGCGTATGTGCAGCATCAAGACTTCTGTGCTGCAATGTTGCAGCTTTTACTTGTGCCGGTAGCTGTCATATAGCATCAGTTCAAGCTGCCTCTAACAACAACTACTGTGTTTGCCTTGCTGCCACTAGTGTTGCGGGATGTTCGGCTATCAAAGCAGCTGGACCTGAAGCACACCTCACAGTTTCTGCTGCTGACGCAACAGTGGGTGGCTTTGGAGCTGAAGATGATAGCATTTGCTAGGTATGTGCGCTGCACTGCATCTACTGTGCACACTGAGGCCAAGTACTTGGGCCAATTCAGCACCCCAAAGCCTCACTGATTGCACTCTACAGCCATGTAAGGGCAGGCTTAAATCTACAAACTTTGGGCCAGATAGCAGGTGTTCTTCCTGCCAGCATTTCAGCGGACATTGACCCTGCTGCAAGCAAGTATGTGTTGGAGATTGACATCCGGAATGCTTGACACATGTATGTCGCAGCAAACTTGTTAGCCAGGCGATGGTTGGCTTCTACATCAGAATTTCCTGTTGCTGCATGTTCGGCTGCTGAGGACCAGCTGCACTGTTGTATGCTGTTGCTCATGACAGGCGCCGAGCTGGAGCTGACGTCATAATACAGAGCCCAAACACTCAACTCAGCAAGCAAAGCAAGTTGGCAAAGCTCACGAAGCACAGACCCAGTCTGAAGTCTCTTGGTGCTAAGGGCGCAACAGGTGAGGACTTGTGTAACTACTCCCAACTGCAGCCACTGTAGTTGCTGGCATATTAAGCCCTGCAGGCACACATGCATCTGCTCAATAATTATTGGATGTGGCTGCGGACGGTATGTTCTTGCTAGCAACAGCCAACCTGGACAGCAGTGATGTAAGGATGATCGTACAGCAACAATGATCAGTCTCAGTCATAATCACAGCATGGTGGCAGTCTCTGCTGATCATGTACTGTTGCTGTAGACAATGGTGATGATGAAAGTACATCAGGCGCCAGCAACAGAGCTACTGCATCAGACGGTCCAGCACCATCCAGCTGTCATGCCAATGACCGGTTGTTGTTGGAAGACCTGCAGCCTACACACCTGGAGCTGAAGGGAAAGATTGCTGACATGTACTTGAGGATGAAGACTAAGGCTTTTGTGGCAGTGCTAGGACTCTATTGGAGGGTAAGTACGGGGGGGTTGGAAAAGACTCCGAACATGCTGTGTGGTGCTGTCAGCAAGCAGGCTAGTTTGCAACAATGCAAAGACTGATATTACAGCTGGCTTGATGCATATGATCGTCATATGCATCAACATGGAATGTAGCAGCGGTATCCCCTGCCTGCAGCATACTCTCATAAAGCTTGCCCATTGACATGATGCTGTAGTGCAGTCATTCCATCTCCCATGATGCTCTGCAGGACAAGGCCGGCTGGAAAAGAATTCACCGGGAGCACAGGAACCTGGCAGCAGCAAGGACTATTTTGCATGGTTCAGCAGAGCAGCACAGGGGCAGTCAAGCAGGCATATCTGCGGACTTTCCCAATCCTCCAGGGCGGCCCAAGTTCCGGGCTACTGCCACCTTGAAGGAGCTGGCTGTGCTCATGCAGCAATCAGTGGCAGAGACACCATACTTTGAGTGAGTGCTGTGCCTCTTGTAGGACACTGAACTGGGTACTGCTGTGCTTGGAGTATGCTTGCACATGCAGCTCTGCCAGCATATTTGTGCCCTGCACATATCTGACATGTCCATAAATGGCCATGTGCCTCTCAGAGATGGTAAGAATGCTATTGTTGAATGCAGTGCTGCCAACACTCGCAAAAACATTGACAACTACAGAGCACAGTTGCTGCAAGATCAAACAACCCAGAAGCAGCCTGCCACAGCAACAGAGGCGGATTCCAGGATGACTTCACCCATCAGCAGCTGGTCAGGGGGGGCAGGTGGCTGGCCGGCAGAGCAAGTAGCAGCTGAGCAGCAGCAGTTGAGTGGTGGAGCCAGTAGAACGGTCAGTGATCGTATACAGGCCTGTTTGGTGCGTAGGTTTGCCTTAGCTGGTTGCAACCTGGTACACGGCTTGACAAGCATCCCTGCAACAAAGCCTAGTGACTGGGATGATGTGGCTCTGGCAGCGCTGCTGTACAGTGGTGAGTAGCGACCTGTGCGCATTAGCAAGCATCACGATGCTGGTTCTAGCTCTGAAAAATGGTAAGGTTTGTCTGTGCAAAGCCTTTTTCAAGCTGTGGGTATCAACAGCACGTTTGAGCAACACCGATGATCATTTGATGTATATGGCGCATTCGCCAGCAAGACCCCGGTTGCATGCTGCTTGCTTGTGAGTCTGCAAGGTGGCATCAAGCAATGCAGTTAACTTCTGAACAGGTAGTATGCTGTCAGGTGAGAGACCGACGAAGCGGGATTTCACATCCGGGAATCTGGAAGTACAGCCTTCACAGCCCCGTACGACAGCAGTCTTTGTTGGGGATTGCATACCATCAGGCCCGACTAGACGTAACAATTGTGTAATCATTCACTGCCAATATGTGCCAGTTATATATGCTGAGGAGCCTGTTGTGTATCTGGTAGCGCGCGCGGCTGGGGAATTGCAGGACCTCGTAAGTCCATGTAAAGCTCCTTTATCCTACTCTAGTGCTACAACAGTACTCTCACTGCTCGAAATTTCCAACATCAAGATCCAGATATACGGCGCACGGAACCAATGGTCATCGACTAGCCATATGGACGCATGCACCTTTCCGAGAATCAACCCTTGACAGTTTGCGCCAGCGTTGTATATTTTTCTTTAAGTTGCCATTTGTGCTGTAGGCTAAACAACAAAAGGCTCTGTACCTTCCTGCCTGTTTCATGTGTATGTGAAAATCTGTAGGTGCTCATAGCTGGGATCATGACCAGCACAACAAAGCAGTTGCTGAACCTGCTGCTGCTGTGCTCGGTAATACAATGTCTGACTTTGCAAGAGAATAACAGCTTTGTCATTCAATACAAGACCGGTAGAAGGCAGAGGGTAGGATCAATTTATGAGGACAACCAGCTGCACATTGCACGCAGCAATCTCTCATCTCTGTCCAGCACGCACAGCTACTGTACTTGTTGGTGCAACCTGGTCCTAGACCGTTCCAATAAATAGCGTTGTGCATATGTAAATGCACTTGTCCGTATCAAGGCATGTCCACTCGCCGTCTTTGTATGCTTCTGTCACACAGGCTATCAAGGGTGTCACCCAGCAAGGCTGCAGCGTTCTCCGTGAATACAATCAGTTCCGCAGCTTGGTGGTTACATGTGACCCAGGAGCTCCCACAGATGCCTCAGCACAGTCAGCAGCAAAACCATCTGAAGCGATACTACGGCAAATGACAGTGCTGCGGTCTGTACCCCACATCAGCACAGTGCAACAGAATGGCTGGATTACCAGACCCCAGCCTGTGCCAGATGTGGAGCTTGAGGATGTTCAGGCTGCTGCAGCATCACAACAGAGGTCTTCTGCAGCACCATCTGCCCAAGCCTGTGGCTTAGGTGACCCAGGAAATCCAGATGCAGGACTGGGCATTCACAGCGAGGGTGTTCCATATGGTGTTACACTCACACAGAGTGATGCACCAGAAATGCAGGTATGCCTGCATTCTGCGGCAGTATGAATGCTTTCTGGCACCTAGATGTTATGCTCATATCTTTCTGTGGCATATGTGGTACCGCAAATGCATGGTGCTTTCACTTCTCTAGTTGTTATAGCCATCAAAAAAGGCTTGCCCTATTGCCCTCAGTCAAAGACCACATGCATTGTGTAGGCTCTGTTCAGGAAAACTGCTATGTGCATAGAGCATCTGACTGACTGAGGTCAGGGATTATGATGCAGAAGTTTGTACCTAGGTAAGTAGCCCCGGGACATGTGTTCCTGCCTTGCAACCTGTTGCTGTAAGCTCCTGCATGCCAAACCATAGCCACTGAAGGTTGGGCTTCTTTTGTTTGCAGGCCATTGCCAAGAACAACAAAGACAACATTCTGTGGTGTGTCATAGACACAGGTAACAGTCATGCAGCACAGCAAGCTCTTCCTGAGAGTCAAGTCTGCACTGCAGCATCCTCTGTACATCAACATGCGGCAGGAAATCTGCCACCTTGCATCAAAGCTTTTGGCCCAGCATATCCTGCACACAGTACGATCAGGGCATGCCAACACATACCCCACCCCACCCCCCTTCACTTCCAGCCGTGCGTCGTAGGCCATAAATATTGCTACAGCCCATGCCTAGGTACTGTTTAGAAATTGGATTTCAGGGCACTACCTCAATGGTTCTGCAAAGAGTGGTTTCAAATTGTGTTTGTAACGTAGGGCTGGACATCACCAACCAGGAGTTTGACCAACAGAGTGAGTTTCCTGCTGCAGTGGCGACGTTATCTTAACACGGTGTTGCAAGGAGTTTACATTGCAAGACAAGGCAAAAACAGCCACTCTGAGGCTCAGAGCTTGGTGCCAGATGCACGGCATGGCATGCAGGACAAAAACTGTGATCACTATGTGTCAACTTGACAGTGACTGTGTTGCTGATGCAGAGGTCTTGAATTAAACACTGAATGGCATTGAACACTGTGCAAAACTTTGATGAAATGCATCAGGCTGAGGCAGTGATATTCTTGGCTCCCGAGATGTGTAGATTGGTTGTGACATTTTAGTTGTTAGCTTCATTTTCAGGCTTGTGACTCTCGACACCTGTTTGGTTTGTGCAGGGACATCTGGATGTCTTGGCCCAGGTGCTTCTGGCAACATCACCAACCGGGGAAACTTCAAGTATTGCTACAACTGGTACGGAGGCATAGTGCCATACACACTACCAAAGTTTCACACAAGGACCTGCACTTTGCGCGGCTCCCGTTGGCTGCACACAATGGGGCCGGGGTGGCCTAACCCAATCATCATACTCAGTATAAACCGTTTCTTCTTGCCCCCCCCCCCCCCCCGGGCACCATATACTGCCTGTTAGATGAGCTTTACAAGCGCTTTTCAGATGTCTGGCAGGAAAAGGCAATGCATCATGTGGCATCATGCAGCATGCATTTGCAGCTAGCCTAGCAGTGCATAGACACCAGATGATAAGTGATTTGAACCAGTGGTGCATCAGCAGACCTGCAGAGGTGGTTTACACCTCAGGTATGATGTTCATATTGTCACCATGTCAATCACCTTCGATGCTTTTCCCGCAGGTGGGATGATCAATCAGGTCATGGCACTCATACCAGCGGGACAATTGGTGCTCTCAGGAATGATCAAGGAGTTGTGGGCATCGCACCTGATGGTGCTCACGTGTACCAGTAAGACCGCTTGGTAGTACACAATCTCCCAAATTACCAACTGATATCACCAGCGCAGACTAGGTTGGGAATGATGGCTGATGTCAACAAGTCACATTGTAACGCAATGTCACATTAGTTTCCACATGTACATACAGCCAACACACATTCTTTTCCCGGAAATGGCATACTTCCCTACTAGAAGATCACTAAGAGACTTGGGAATTCGCTCATAAATACCAGCATACCTGCAAAGCCTGGTTGTGCTTACAAACACCACCTGGTTCTACTTGTTTTGATTGTTGATGTGAAGACTTGACCTATAACTGTGCTGATCTTCATGTTCATGATAGTCCAACTTCCTATATGTGCATGGTTGACAGTATTCAATACAAAGTACCAGTGGCACGTCTCGAAAGGCCTGTCAACCAGAATGTGACCACCTTGCTCACTGAGATTGCAGCTGATGAGTGACATGTCGTCGTGCACTGTGTTCTTACCTCCTATTGACCTGCTGCAGCTACAACATATTTGGTCCTCATGATCAGGAGCCAGTTGATCTCACTGTGGCTGCCTGGCTGGAATGCATTGATGAACTGGACAGGTGGGTTCAAGGGAGACCATGAATTCAGTTGGTTGAGACAGCATCCGGATTTTGATGATCAAATCATGTGACAAGCAGTGATCACTGGTCGCTTGAAGTGACCAGGACTGTTTGATCTGGCTTTCAAAGCAAGTGACCAAGGACTGTGTCGCAGAACCTTGTCAGAGGCACTCTAGTTTTGCAATTTCTCTTTATGTCTGCTGCAGCTACTGCAGTACATTTGGTGACAGCTACGTGGTCTTTTGTGTTACTTCACAGACGCAAGGCTGCCATCCCCAACCCCAACATGAAGCTTGTGGTCAGCATGAGCTTTGGTGTTGACTATCCCAATGAGTTTGCTGCTATGGCAATCAAGAGTCTGACCGATGAGAGGAAAGATGTTCTTTGGCTAGCAGCTGCAGGTAGCAAGACATCTCAAATGTTGTGTGCACACTGGCAGTCACGAATTAAACGATGGGCAGCCCGCATGCACTTTGACTGATAAGCACCCTCAGACACCCTCAAACAAGTGAAGCAGCTAGCTATGAGACAAGCTGTGCTTCTGACTTGCATAGTCCCTGTACTTCTGCAGGCAATAGTGGTGATGATACCATGGGCTACCCAGCTGGTTACCCAGAGGTAGGGTTGGTGCACATAAACAGAATATATGTAGTGTGCCTGGTACTGTTATGAGAGTATATCCATCTGCAGCTGCATGTGTTGCTTGTTTGCTGCTATCATCCTCGTTAACCAGAGCCAACATGCCACTATAGCTAATTAGTGGTGACTTTGAAGGTGACAGAAGGGTGCTACTTGCAGCGCTATTCTAAATCTGAAAAGGATGCCTCCTTCCTGGATGCATCACCCGCTGTAAATTGTGAACAGCAACCTCAGCCTGTATAAGGGAGGCTGTATGTGTTTTTCATTGTATACAACCAGGTCATGAGTGTTGGAGCAGTTGACTGGAATGGCAGTGTTGCCAGCTTCTCAACAAGAAACACACAAGTTGACATTGCAGCACCAGGTAAATGTTGGCCACTGCAGCAAGCAGGGGCGATGGTGAAGCCGGCATGACATTGCCAATGTTGCAAAGGCATTGAGTCAGCCCCTCTGACTGTTTTGAGATAGAAAACAACTACAACACCAACAACCATGGTGATTGCTGCTCAAGGGCTCCGGGTCTCTAGAGATCTTTTGACAGGAGTTTTGAACTGCATGTCTGAT